>CM028365.1:36492576-36704651 GCA_016624345.1 Platycodon grandiflorus
GATTTTGTTGATTAATTATTATTGTGAGTTTTTAACTCTTTTGTGACAAACATAGTTTGTTAGAATTGCATCAAACTTTGGATTAAGTTTGTGGTTTCTCTTAAATTCGTGGTTCTTAATTCTACATAATTAAGGGTCTCGAATCATACCAAGGTTCTTAGCTTCGTTTCTACGTAAGGTAGGGGTTAAGGTTATTTTTGATTGATTATCAAGTCCTTGGATTGTCTTCCGCTAGTTTTGTTTTCTTAAACGTGGGTTCTAAGTTCATTATAACTTGTGGGTCTCGTTTGGAATCACATCACTGAACTTGCCAACATTTCCTACCTAGGTTACTGAACTTTGACATTTCCAAATTTGGTACTTAAACTGAGGTTTTGGGTGATCAGTTAGTCCCTCAACTGATCGGTCAGTTGAGGCGTTAGTTTCTTATGTTTAAGACATAAATGCCCTTGATTAGCTAGTCAGTGATAGGGATCTCACGTGGACAACAAATGCTGAGATGGATTATTTTGGCTAAAAGGGAAAATATAAATTTGAAAAGAAAAGAAATTAAAAGAAGCATTAATTTACTAACACCAAATCACAAATTGCAGAGGAGAGAAAAAATGTGATAGAAGGAGATTTAGGGTTTTAAAAAATTATGGTTCCTTTCTACGAAATCGATCAAGTGTGCATGTTTACCATCAAATCGAAGACAATAGGGTCCTTGAATTGAACTACAACTAAGGTATATCTGTTTTCCTTTACAAATTTCATATAAAATCAGGGTTTTGTGATGTTGTTAGTTCATTGTTGAACATTGTTGTTCATTGAACTAATTTTCACTTAAGAAATGGTTAAGGGTTATGTAACTTTGTCAATTTTGTTCAATGGGGCCGTGTGAGTATGTTATATTTTATCTAGATTTGCTTGTATCCATAACCTAAGTCTAAGCCAAGGTGACTAATGGGCCTGCGTGTCTATTAGAGTGGCAACTTGTACTTAGACAATTGCTTATAATAGCTTATGATTGCTTATATTGTACTTAGCTTAGTCTTCAGAAGATAGCCTTTGCATATCAGCCGTCTTTATCAGCAATGTCCATCAAGTCATTAGCCAAGTTCGTTCCAGCCAAGCTTCATCAACAATGCATGAAGATGTGAAGATCGTCTGATCAATACTTATCTGAAGATGTGCCTCAGTTATCAATAAAAGTCATCATTGACTTTCTGTGTAACGATAACTTGCAAGTAACATTTAATGGACCATTCCATTTTAGACAAACATCTCAGAAAAGGACATACTGTAGGCAGTACTTGTCTATCCATTTTTAGGGAACCTGCAGGCTAAGGACAGAGATCACTTAGACTGATCAGAATGTCCTCTAATATTCACAACAAGATATAGGGCATTTAATGCAAGTCTCTTTGCATTAATTGCACCTAATACAATTCAAATTCAAGTCTAAATCTTCCTCAACAGCTCCAAGAAATCTTTAAGTATAAATTATAGACTTTATGAAGCATTGAAGACTCTCTAACAATTTGAATTACTACAATCTTCATCTTCATTTTACTGCTAGTACATTAAAAGCTTCAAAGTCTTATTCTATAATTCTTTCTTTGAAGAGCACCAATCTTAGACGCCTAGTCTTTATTGCTCTTTATTGATTGCAATCCTTTGCATTCATAGCACACGAGAGTTGCATCTTTCTAGATATCAACTTTTACCATAAACACTTGATTAAAATATTTTTGTACACGATCCATTAGTGATCCTTGTGATTATTTTAGTGGAAAACATAGTGCACATTTTCAAATCCAAAGCTAACCACTTTGATAGTGGACGTAGCATTTATTCATAGTGTGAACCACTTCAAATACTTGTCTACTTTACTTCCTGCTTAACTGTTTTGATTAATAGATTGAAGTCTTCCAGTTTCCAACATTGCTTTAAGAACTGCTAATCTTGGCTCATCAAGATCAGCCATCTTGAACTTGTCTTACACTTCACACTATTCCGCTGCAAATTATTTTCTAACTCTTTTGTGAAGTAATTTTATAAATCAATTTTAAAATTAGAAATAAGCTATTCAAACCCCTCCTCCCTTTCTAGCCTATTTGAGCATCTTGAGACCTAACAACATACTTTGGCAAAATCTAGTTAAATAAATTAGGGTCCATGTGGTCCCAAAATCACATTTGCAACTTTTCATGTTATGATGTATGTGTTTCTTTATGGGGCCATTTTATGCTTTTCATGTTACTTTCTTTCTATTTGCTTATTATATTGTGTGTGTATGAGTGTGTTTCTTTATTATATTTTTTGTGTATTTCTTAACACGTGGTACCAAATTATTATATTGTTTGTCTATTTTGTCTGTGTGTGTTTGTGTTTCTTAACATGCTTTTCATGTTATGCTTTCTTTCCGTTTTATGCGTTACATGCCATTGTAGTGTGTGTCTATTTTGTCTGTGTGTTAGGCTAACTATAAATAAATTTTGATGCAGAATGTCATAGTTTACTATTTGTTTACATCATGGTGGGAATTTTGATAATAGTGAAAGAACTGAAGTATGTTGGGGGTCAAGTGGATCGTATAGACATCTGGGATACTGACAAAATATCATTTTGGGTTATAAAGAAATCTATTAGTAATCTTCTTAAGTATAAAAATATGAAGTCATTGTAATACATGGTTCCTGGGAATTCCTTAGAAATGGGGATTAGGAGATTGTATTCCAATTCTGCGGTTGTTGAGATGATTGAGTTGATTAATGACTTAGATGAGATTGATATCTATTTAGAACATGATGTAGATAAAGATGTATTCCCTTCTGAAATTCCTAGTCTACCTTTTCCTGATGGTATGACTTTTGATCCAACGACTTTACTTGATCAAGATTGCATTTTATTAGAAATAATTAATGAACATTTGGATGGTCTTGATGAGAATAGGAGTGCACAAAATCATACAAAAGATAGTAATGATAACAAAGTAGAAAATGAGGAAAAAGATAACATGGATGATGATTGGCTAGAGGCTGGATTTGTTGATGTGGAAAATGAGAAACATGAAACTAGACAAATGGAAGATGAAGGGAAGACAAAAGAATTTTTTTTTGATTCAGGTAGTGAAACTAGTGATGATAAGTTGAGTGGGAATAATGATGATGAAACATATGAGGTTGTTCAGGATGAAGAAGAATCAAAAGAGTGTGAATTGACTGAGAGTAATTTAGATACTAGTGATGATGAGTTCGTCGAGTTGAAAAGGGGAAGACTTGAAAAGGAAAATAGAATAAACCAAAGTGATGAACAAAGTGGTGGTGGTGTAGAATTGCCAAAAACACACCAATCAGTGGAGAGGGAAGAAGAGATTGGAAATAGATCTGAGAAAGATGGGACTAGAAATCAAAATGTTATTGATTTCAATTTTGATGAAGAGAAGGCAGTGGACATGGAATTGTTTACTTTTGATTCAGAGTCAAATGTTGAGGGCTCGGGTAGTGGGTCTGATGAACATGTGAGGCATATGAAGGAAAAAAAAGGTTAAAGGTCAAATTTTAACCAAAAGAGTGACATGAAAGAAGTGTATTTCCAAGTTGGGCTACAATTTGCAAATGCTGCAGAGTTGAAAGAAGCATTGACTAGTTATGCAATTGATAAAGGATATGACCTGAAGAACATAAAGAATGAAAAACTTAGGTTTGTGCTGTTTGTGTGAACTCTACACCTGTCCATGGATGATTTGGTCTAGCAAAGAATAAAATGAGCATACTTTCTCAATAAGGTCCTTTAATCCAATGCATAAGTTCTCAAAGAATATTAAGATTAGACAGTTAACATCAAATTGGTTAGCTAAGCATTACTTTACCAGGATTAGGAATAACTGTCATTGGACTTGTAAGGAAATGACTACTGATATTTTGAACACATTTGAGTTGAAAGTCAATCTCAATTTGTGTCATAGGGCTAAGTAATTAAAAAGGTTTAAAGTATGCATTAGGATCAATGGATGAGCATTATAGAAGATTGTGGGACTACATGAAAGAATTGAAGAATAAAAATCTAGGAAGTACAGTTGAAATCAAGTATCATCAGCCCAATCCACTTATTGTCCCTATTTTCCAGAGGATATACATTTGTTTTCATGCCCTTAAACAAGGTTTTGTGAGTGGATGTACGTCATTTATTGGGATTGATGAATGTTTTTTCAATGGTTGATGAAGGGTGAATTGTTGATAGCTGTTGGTAGAGATGCAAATAATCAAATGTAGCCAATTGCATGGGCAGTTGTACAAGTTGAGAATTGGAAAGTATGGACTTGGTTCTTATCACTTCTGATTAAGGACTTGGACATGGGAGATGGTCAGGGATGGACTATAATCAGTGATCAACAAAAGGTAAAAAGTATTCTATTTCTTAATTTTTATTTCTTATTCTTTATTTTTTTTATTCTATTACTGATTAAATTCTCTTGATAGGGTTTGGTTAAGTCAATTGCTGAATTGTTACCTGAACTTGAGCACAGAGCATGTGCTAGACATGTTTGTGCTAACTGGTCCACAAAACTCAAGGGAGTTGAATTGAGAAAATGGTTTTGGAGAATTGTAAAGGCCACAAACACTGATGCTTACCAAAAAGCATGTGAGGGTTTGAAAGAAATTGATTGTAGGTCCACTTGAGACAAATAATAAGGGTAGAGGGGGGTGAATAGCCTTATAAAATCTTTTTGATAAGTTTTAAAACCTTTTAAAACTTTGGCAGCAGAAAAATGATTTTGAAGGAATTAGTCAACTAATCAATGAAGATCAGCTAATGACTTGATGCTTATGAACAATTATGATGAATTGACTGAAGTTATGTAACAAAGGTTGATTGAAGCTTTAAATAATAAATTACTTAAAGTTTTGGTCAGTTTGGTCAAATGAACAAGTAGTAAATGAACACAAGATATAAAGTGGTTTACAGTATGAAAATTGCTACGTTGATTACCAAGTTGGCCAAACTTAGATTTTTGAAGTGTACTAATATTAATAATCTAAGTGATCACTAACGGATCAGAGTACAACAAGGACCAGTGAAATATGGATATTATATGTTCAAGGGAATAAAACAATCTCGTGTGTTACAATCAATAATCTCTCAATGATTGAACTAAAGAATAAATACAAAGAATGTAAGTAAGCAGGAAGTGATCCAAGTATTTCGCTCTTCAATGAAGTTCCAGAGTTCTTGAGAGTATTGAATGCTTGGGAATTTCTGTAGATCTTCAATGTGCTACTTGGGTCACCATTCTTCAATGCTCCTTCGACTTTAAATAGGCAAAGATAGGGAAATTGCCATTGCACGCACACAATTGATAATGTTTGACGTTGCATTTAATATTGTTCTGATGAAGAGCAGGTCAAACAAGGTGAGAAACTATTCCTCGAGCTTTGCGTTATCACAGAAGAGGTAGGTTGAAACCTGTCATTTCATTTTGAAATAAAACAAAATGCTAGGAATGGAAAGTGTGTTAGAGTACTCATTAAATGAAAAGTAAAAAACATATTTGAAAACAAGACACGCTAAGTACTGACACAAATTCAAAATAACTATGGATGCTTATCAAGGAAGCTTCTGTTCAAAAGATCAGTAGACTTACAAGAGATAAGCATTATCAGTCTATTGTTCTTATGCCAAATAATCAGTGCCTGAATTGGAAAATATTTAAGTTTTTATCAATCACTATTCATTGGCTGAATCAGCTTGACTGATAAGTATATCAGTCAACATCCAACAAGGAATGACTGGTCATGTGATCAGTCATCTTTAATAAACAAGTGCTGTATTCTATCTAGATTTGCTTCTATCCATTACCTAGTCTATGTTATAAGCGACTACTGGGCCTGTGTGTATAGTAGTGTGACAACTTGTACTTAGACAATTGCCTTGTAATAGCTTTGGATTGCTTGTTCTACAGTTAGCTAAGTTCTTCAGAAGATGGTTGTTGTCTACCAGCCATCCCCACTAGCAATGTCCAACAAGCTCTCAGTCAAGTACGTTCTAGCCAACCTTTATCTGCAATGTGTGAAGACCTGAAGATCGACTGATCAAGACTTGTCTAAAGATATGCCTTCGTTACCAGCAAAGTCCTTCTTTGACTTTAGTGTAACGTTAACCTGTTGGTTCATTTATTGAACCATTCCTAGGCATTCCTCTCAGAAAAGGACACACTGCAGGCACCACTTGTCTATCCATTTTTGGCAAGTTTGCAGGCATAGCAGGAAGACAACTTAGATATTATTGTTTAACTACTTAGACTTCGACAATAGGATTAGTGCATTTAATGAATGTCACTTTGTATTAAATGCACCTAATTCAAATATTTCCAAGTTTGAATCTTCAACGGCTCCAAGGGTTCCTCTGGGTATAAATTGAAGATTTAGTGAAGCATTGAAAAAACTCCAACAACTTGAACATTCTGAATACTCAAAGCTTCATAACTCCAAAGTGCATTCAAGAACTTCAACAACCTATTTTGTCTAAAACATTCTTTGAAGTGCACAGCACTAAGATTCTATTCTTTTTTGCACTTCATTGATTGCAATCTTTGCATTCAAGGCACACGAGAGGTAAAGCTTTCTAGATTATAACATAACCTGCAGGAGGTTTGGTCCAAAACGCAGTCCGAATGGTTTTATGAGAGATATGACCTATCGAAAGCGGGGATGAAGACCAGATGGTGTTTGGGTAAAAAGAGAGACCCGCAGCCGTCAAAATACTAATAAGTTGGTGTTTGACTCGAGCAATTAAGACCCACGCTCACAGCGCAATCTATCATGCAGAGCAGTGTTGCGAAATTTTCATAGAATCCATAAAATGATCGATGGAGCAATCGAATGGAGAGAAGAGTTTTTGTGTCTATATCACCAAGAAAAATAATTTTGAGCAATGGAGTCCATAGTAGGGACAACCCTTCGCAGCTGATAAAAATAGCCCATAACGATTGAGCAACAGGACTTTGCAGAAACATATAGAGATAAGTCTCAGTATGGCCTAAATTGCAGCAAGAGCAGTCCGAGGCAAAGGAGAATCCTTTCTTGAGAAGGCTTTCATCAATAGGGAATCTGTGGCGAAAAAGCCTCCACATGAAGATGCTGATTTTTCTAGGAAGGAATTTATGCCAAATGAATTTAGCCAAGTCCAGCATAGGGAGAGGCCTTCGGACTAGCTGCCAGGCGAAGCAAGGGAGAATTTGCCATTAGCGTTAGCACTCCAGCAAGCCTTATCAGGCTGATCAGTAAGACAAATGTCGTGCCTATGAATGGACTCCACAGCAGCAGCGTTTAGAGCAATTCTGGCCACTACCAAAACAGCAGAGGGGTTGCTAAAAATGTCACAAACCTGAGAGATAGAGCTAGTAGCAGGGTGAGACAAAGTAACCTCTAGCAACCACTTATCAATCTAAACTGTGCAATTGCCCTGCCCTATGATCCATCTAATTTGAGGCTCAGCAGTCGAACGAATTGAGCACATCCTACGCTAAATATGGGACCCCGAAGTGTTGACATTAAAAGGATGGTTCAAAGCACATTATTTGGCCTTCATGAACTTAGTCCAGAGGTTATCGGTAGATCGAAACCACCACCATATTTTCATAGAATAAGCACAAACAATATCGGGGAGAGAATGAATTCCCAATCCCCCTTCCAAAACAAGACGTCAATATTGATCCCAGACAATCCAATGAGCTTTGTTTTTATTGTCTATTGAACCCTAAAAGAAGTTTACCATCAGTCGATGAATAAACTTAATAACTACTACAGGTGGGTCAAGAATGGCTAGCTGATACATAGTGATAGACTGCAGCACTGAATTGGTCAAAGTCACCTTACTAGCTGGGTTAAGGAGGTGGCCGATCCAAGAATTAATTTTATCTTGCAGTTTCGCAACCAAAGGATCAAATAAACTCTTCTTCTTACAACCTTCAAACAGTGGACATCCCAAATAAGTAACTAGAAAGGCTTTGTTATCAAAGCTCAATTGCCTACGAATATTAAAAATCCTAGCCATTGGCATACGAGAAGAAACCATGAAGCAGCTCTTATTAGAGTTAATCAATTGACCCAGGCATTTTTCAAATTGAGAGAGAAAATTCTTGTGATGAGCTAGAGAATGCCTATTTGCGTTACAGTAAATGATCACATCATCAGAAAAAGCGAGATGGGATATAATGGGACAATCACTAGACGAGGAAAAGGCAAAATGGGGATTTTCAGCATGTAATCTATTGAGCACACGGCTTAGAACTTCTGCAGCAATAATAAAAAGACTAGGTGAAATAGGATCCCCTTGCCATAGACCTCGCGTCGAAGAAAAAAAACCGGTAGGTTTGCCATTAACCAGAACCGAGAACCAATTATTTGAAGTAATCCACCAAACAATATCAATGAAAGTGTCGCCAAATCCAAACTTTCGAAGAACATTGATAAAAAGAAAACCAAGAAACCCTATCAAATGTTTTAACCATGTCAAGTTTTATAATAAGGTTTGACCTATTAATCTTTTTCCCCAAGTGATGATTCAGCTCATGAGCAAGCAACAAATTGTCCTGAATCAGGCGACCCTTTGTAAAAGCACTTTAGTTCTCCGAGATGATGGAAGGAAGGACCCCAGCCAAGCGAGTCGAGAGGAGATTAGATACAATTTTATTGTTGAAATTACACAAGATGAAATTACACAAACTGAGTCGTCACTGGAGGGATGTTACCAAGAGGATGAAATGTCTGTCCCTCCGAATGTTTCATCAGTTGATCATGCTTTGGATGATGCTACGTATCTGGCTAAAGATGGAGAGGAAGATGATGAAATTTTACCGGTTCATTTGCCACCTTCTTCCTCTCGACCAGGTCAACTCGCATTATTTGAAGTTGATTCATCAGATGAATATGGTATTTCCTTGGTATCTGAGGACAAGAATGAAGAAGATCTTCAGTTTTGTAGTAGTGACGCAGAGTTTAATGATTAAGAGGAAACTAGTGGCAAGGAAGATTGATAGTCATTTAAGATTTAAAATAATAATGTACTTTATTTTAGACATCTTTGTATTATTTCAATTCATGTAATACGATTGTATACTTTATCTTATGACTAGTTCATTTATTATTGTTCATATGCTGGTACCACTCACTTATCCTAAATCACCCTCTTCCCAAAAGTCTTTTGCCTCTATTCTTTCAGCCTGTACTTTAGTCACCTCTACAATTCATATTCTTCCTCCATCTTCCTTCAAAGGAGAGCCAACTATCAAACTCTCTGATGACCTTATTGATGCGCTTGCCAAACCTTTCAAGCACACTCTCATTGGTAAGTTTTCCCATGGACGTCCCTTGATGGAAGAAGCGCGTAAATTTTTTCATACTTTTGGCCTTAAGGTAGATTTTAATTTGGGACACATTGATACGAAACATGTTCTTATTCAGGTTAATCACGAAGCTGACTATCAACGCCTATAGATTAAAGACCAATGGTATTTGGGAAGATATCTAATGAGGGTTTTCAAGTGGACTCCAGATTTTTGGCCGGAGGTGAAAAGTCCTATTGTGCCGGTATGAATTTCTATGCCTGAACTCCCTATTCACTTATTCCACAAATCAACTCTCTTCTCAATTACTAGCTTGGTAGGAACCCTTCTAATGATTGATCAACCTACTGCAAATATTTCAAGACCTAGCGTGGCTCGCATCTGTGTGGAAATGGATCCCACTATTAAAATTCAAAGCCAGGTATGGATTGATTATGGGACAAAGTACACAGGATTTTGGCAACCAATCCATGCAGAACGTCTCCTGCAATATTACACCCATTGCTCTAGGCAAGGATACTCTATAACCAATACAAACTCAAGCACCCTGTCCAGGGCGCTATGAAAGAAAAAAAAGGATTCCACTGTCGTGATTCAAGACAAGGCCAAGTCAATGGAGTGGGTTCAAAAGAGGCCCCAAGATCCTTCTACTAGTACAAACCCTATAACCGATCCTAATGTTGAATGCCCTAACACAAACCCTACCGGCCATATAAACTCTATTATAGAATTCCCTAGCACCGATCCTATCAATCCTGGAAATAAAGACCCTATTGTCGAAGAATTCCCTTGCCACAATGTTGAACGATCTCCTCTGCCTATTTTGTAAAATCAGGTCAGTGTTAACCCTACCAACCGAAGCCCTAATGCTATAAACCCTAATGTCTTACACCCTAATTCTACAAGCACTAGCCTGACTGAAAGCCCTTACCTGATTGAGGTTGAGGTTTTACATATAAATATCATTGAGGATGATCACCAAATGTTGGTTGGGGGAGACCCGCATTAGGAGAATGAAGTCCCAAACACTGGTCAGCAGGAAGATGTCTCCAGCCCGATTGTTCTATCTCCAAATAAATTTGTGGTTCTCCAAGATTTTGATGATGAAGTTAAGGATAACTATGAGCCATCTCAGCTAGCTGCATTGAATCTTGATTCTCAAGTTAATGGAAAGAAAGCTAGGAAATCTAAGGTTATTCCTTTGACGGACAAGACCACTTGATCCAAAGCACAAGCAAAGGCCAATGATTCTCTTGTTTCTATGGTTCCTCATGACTGTTAATGGCATTTTCTGGAATTTACGTGGGGTGGGCAACGAATCCACAGTTTCTCGCCTAAAAAAGCTTGTCAAGCTTTACCAAGTTTCCTTCATATCTATCTTCGAACCCATGATAGATAAGTCTCAAATTATTTTACTTACCCGTAGTCTTAAGTTTCGCTTCTGTTTCTTTAATACTGCTAACACCATTTGGGTATTTGTAAAATCCTCTTTCAATTGTCAGATTGTAAATGATTCAGTTCAGCACTTCATAATTCATCTGCAGCATTATTCGTGGCCTTGTCCTACATATATTACTTCAGTTTATGCTAAGTACACGGTAGTGGAAAACCAGCACCTTTGGGCTAATATAATTGACATGAGGATAATTTTTTGGATTCTCTGTGGCTTGTTGGAGGGGATTTCAATATTTTCCTAGCGTCTCATGAGAAGATTGGTGGTTTTGGCTGGGATTGAACCGGGGCGATGGAGTTTCAGTCCTCTCTAACAGCAGCGGGCTTGATTGATTTAAGATTTCAAGGCTCTCAATTTACTTGGTGTAATCAGCGAGACAAGCAAGCCACTATATATCAACAAATTGATCGAATTGTTTGTAACTCAAGTTGGATTTCCCAGTTTTCTTTGTCCCAGGTGGAACACTTGAATCGTACATGTTCGGATCATAGTCCTCTTCTTGTTTCCGTTATGTTAGATAGTGTGTTGAAGAAATCTTCTTTTCGATTTCTCAATGTTTGGACAACCCATCACATATTCCTGGGTGTTGTTAAGGCAGCTTGGGACTCTTCTGTTTCTGGCAGGCCTATGATGCATTTTGCCTCTAAGCTAAAGTCAGTTAAGGTTGCTCTCAATATCTGGAATAAACAATCTTTTAGAAATATTTTCCAAGCCTTCAAAGATGCTGAAGATAATGTTCTTGCAAATGAGCTCTTGTATGAATTACAAAACTCTAAGGAGAACCGTGAGGTCCTTCATTTAGCGCAAGCTCAGCTCAAGCTAAAGCTCAAAACCGAAGAGGACTATTGGCATCAAAAATCCCACTGGAAATGGCTTAAAGACAGAAAGGGTATCACCAAATTATTTCATTCGTCAGTTAAGCAGGCTTATCGAACGATGCATATCCATAAAATTTCAAATTCGAATGGTAACTCTCTTACTATGAAATCAGACATCAAGGCTGCTGCGATTGATTATTTAAAGGATCAACTCCAGGCGATAACTTGTTCAGATAACGATTTACTTGGGGTTATTCTTTCTTTGATTACGGAGGATCAAAATTCAGCTCTTAGTGTCCCTCCATCTCTTAAGGAAATTAAGGAGGCTATTTTCTCCCTGTGTGGGGATAGCGCAATTGGGCCTGATGTGTTTTCGGGTAAATTCTACTCTTCTTGCTAGGAGATTATATCTTCTGATCTTCATCAGGCTATCTTGGAGTTTTTTGCGGGGTGCCCTATGCCCAAATCCTGGACGAGCACTCTTATTATTACAATTCCTAAATCAGATCAGGTCATCTCTTTTAAAGATCTTCTCCCCATTAGCTTGTGTAATTTTAGCAATAAAATTGTATCTAAGCTCCTCTTGACTCGCTTGGATCGGGTCTTTCCTTCCATTATCTAAGAGAACCAAAGTGCTTTTACAAAGGGTCGACTGATTTAGGACAATCTGTTGCTTGCTCATGAGCTGAATCATCACTTGGGAAAAAAGATTAATGGTTCAAAAATTATTATAAAACTTGACATGGCTAAAGCATTTGATAGGGTTTCTTGGGTTTTTTTTTTATCAAAGCTCTTCGGAAGTTTGGATTTGGCGAGACTTTCATTGATATGATTTGGCGGATTACTTCAAATAATTGGTTCTTGGTTTTGGTTAATGGTGAACCTACGGGTTTTTTTCCCTTCAACGCGAGGTCTACGGCAAAGGGATCCTATTTCTCCTAGTCTTTTTATTATTGCAGCAGAAGTTCTAAGTCGTGGGCTCAATAGATTGCATGCTGAAAATCCCCATTTTGCCTTTTCCTCGTCTAGTGATTGTCCCATTATATCCCATCTTGCTTTTGCTGATGATGTGATAATTTACTGTAACAGAAATAGGCATTCTCTAGCTCATCACAAGAATTTTCTCTCTTAATTTAAAAAAATGCTTGGGTCAATTGATTAACTCGAAAAAGAGCTACTTCATGGTTTCTTCTCGTATGCCAACGGCCAAAATTTCTAATATTCGCAAGCAATTGGGCTTTGATAACAAAGCCTTTCTAGTTACTTATTTGGGATGTCCTCTATTTAAAGGTCATAAGAAGAAGAGTTTGTTTGATCCTTTGGTTGTGAAACTGCAAGATAAAATTAGTTCTTGGATCAGCTAGCTTCTTAACCCAGGTGGTAAGGTGACTTTGATCAATTCAGTGCTGCAGTCTATCACTATGTATCAGCTAGCCATTCTTGACCCGCTTGTAGCAGTTATTAAGTTTATTCATCGATCGATAGCAAACTTCCTCTGAGGTTCAATAGACAATAAAAACAAAGCTCATTCGATTGCCTGGGATCAATGTTGTCGTCCTATTTTGGAAGGAGGATTGGGAATTTGTTCTGTCCCCGATATTGTTCGTGCTTATTCTTTGAAAATATGGTGGCGGTTTGATCTACTGATAACCTCTGGACTAAGTTCATGAAGGCCAAATACTGTGCTTCGAACCATCCTCTTAATGTCAACACTTTGGGGTCCCATATTTGGTGTAGGATATGCTCAATTCGTGCGACTACTGAGCCTCAAATTAGATGGATCATAGGACAGGGCAATTGCTTAGTTTGGATTGATAAGTGGTTGCCGGAGGTTACTTTGTCTCACCCTGCTGCTAGCTCCATCTCTTGGGTTTGTGACATTTTTAGCAACCCCTATACTGTTTCGGTAGTGGCTAGAATTGCTCTAGGCGCTGCTACTGTGGAGTCTATTGATAGGGACGACATTTGTCTTACTGATCAGCGCTTGCTAGAGTACTAACTCTAATGACAAATTCTCCCTTGCTTCAGCCTAGCAGCTAGTCCGAATGCCTCTCCCTATGCTGGACTCGGCTAAATTCATTTGGCATAAACTCCTTCCTAGACAAATCAGCATCTTCATGTGGAGGCTTTTTCGCTACAAATTGTCTACTGATGAAAGCCTTCTCAAGAAAGGATTCTCCTTTGCCTCGCAATGTTCTTGCTACGATTCAGGCCATACTGATGGAATATAATTGGATGGTCGAACTCGACGTCGGAGTTATGTGACCAAATGTACATATGTGAATGAGGTCGAACACAATTGTATTTCCCGTGCATGGGGAAACAACAAAAATGTGACGTGTGATGTCAAGACTTTAGCTCTAACTTTCTGGGGAGAAGAACATTTAGTATGACTCTGTGGGGAAAATACTCTGCTGAGGAATTCTAAAGGATATGTTGTGGAACTAGCTAGGGAAGACAAGTATGCTTAAGCATGACATGCAAAATGCAATTTGTCGACCAAGCCTCTTGATGGGGATATGAACAAAGCATAATAACTTAAACAAGTAATATATGGCAATGTGCAATATGTAAAATATGTAAAGCATGGCAACACGGGGAGCATGCAAGTGTGAAGAGGTGTGGCAATACGTCAAAGTACACCGTGTGGTGGTTGGACTTTCACTGGAGAAGTTTGCGATGCAAGAACATTTGCACTGCGATGTGTGAAAAATATGACAACACATAGAGTATGTTTTATCAAGAGTCGAATCTCTATTGTGGAGAGAAAAGAGTTTACAATAATTGATATGCAAAATGTGTTCTGTCAATCGAGCCTCTTAAGAGGTTGCCTACGTATCTCGGTTAGAATTAGATCAAAACGTAGTTTGGCAATGGGCCGAATGTATAGTGTAGGTGGTCGATTTCTAGAGATTCGAGTTTGTACCCGCTTGGAAATGGCCAAAGTGAAAGGAACAAAGGTCGAACCCAGCGTCGGGGTTACATGACCAAGTGTGAAATATAACAGAGGTCGAACCCAGCATCGAGGTTATATGACCATGGATGAAATCTAACAGAGGTCGAACCCAGCATCAGGGTTATATGACCATGGATGAAATCTAATCATGCAAGAATGATACGGATTGTAGTTTAAAGATAAGCTATAAATTGATATAATTTAAAGATAATGTATATTGTGTGGTGTCCCGGAGGACATATTTTAAGCTGTGTTTGATGGCGGGGCCCTTGGCGACGCTTTTGTTGAGATTTAATGTGTGAAATTCCATAAGGATTTAGTTGGGGATGATAGAAGTGCTGAGTCATCAACACTTCTTTGTTTAGTGACTTCTGGCAAGACTTTGGAAAGTATCGTTTCAAGAAAGGTTTCCCATAGGGATGTTTGAAATGTTTTGCCCTTGATGGTAGAGCTGTTGGTGAAGATCGATCAACCTTGGGCGAGAAGCAATCTACCTGGACACTGAAAAGGTAGCTGTTTTGACATGATGTGGTATCCTTGACCTGTGGGGGGTACCTGCAGGAGATTTACTTTTGCAAGGGTTTGGTGTGATAGATATTGATAAATGCGAGCAGATATAGTGATGAAATACAAGCTCATGCAGATAGAGAAGCTATGTAAGTGAAAAAGCTGATGCAGGCAGAAAAGCTTATGCAGACAGAGAAGCTATATAAAAATTTTAATCAAAATGGGACTCCAGATTTGGAGCGTGTGTTCCTTGTTTCTTAAACATGCACAAACAAGACATGATGATGCAAGGGTGATAGATATGTGATGTGGTTGAAGGGAAGAAAGTGTTTGTTTTGATGGTTTTTGCGAGTTGATGAATGTATAAGCTATTGGAAATTTTGGGATGAATGTGGGTGAAATTTTGATCCATGAGGTCACTTGACCAGTACAGGCATCCAGATTCAATTTCAGTTACTCATTTGGTGGTTCTTCCTTCTCAAGCATTGGAAGGGGTTCTGACTCACCACAAATTCACTGTTTGGCTGTGTTTCCATAGGGGAAAGCCCCACGGCCCACTTCTATCAAATGTTGGGGAGATAGCCTCCTCGTTTGTAGTGACGAACCATGATTAATGATCAAAGGTATGGAGGTCTGAACTTGTGCCTTCTTTATAAGAGGGAGTATGGTGAAATCAAAAAGAACGATCGTTCTATGAAGATCGGAGAGATGCAGCCCTAAGCTCACGTCTTCTGACAAGACAAACTCATGATGATCATGAAGGTCAAAGAGGTACAGCCCCTTGTTGGACCTTATGAAACAATGATTGTCTCTACCCATGATAAGAGACTCTGTGGGAATGTTTGGTGATTTGTGATGTAAGAAGCCCTAGTAGACTCGATTGAGAAGTTGTGATAGTGACTCGAGTTTTGGTGTTTGGTGAGATGACTCAGAATAAGTATGGTGAGATTGAAAAATATGCCATGGGGTGACTCAATTGAGGAGTTTAGGTGAGATAGATAACAAATCCCTAGGGTGACTCGATGAAAGGAGGGATAAAAAGAGTATGCTCAAAGAAATAAAGAGACGACTCCAAGAGGACTCGAGAACATTGAGTTCACTATATCGCCAAGCATCCCTTAATTGGTGGGTTATGGACCCTCCTCGGTATTTATTGTATTTTAATATATTTTGTGTGTATAGTAGGCACTCATCTTGACTCAGATCATATTATAACCAATTGAAACAAAGTTGTTGATGGCAACTGGACCTGGGTGGAAATGGTTAAGTGTTTAGGTTTGGATGTGAAGTGTTTTGGCTTTTGGCTTGAAGGTTTAACCTTTATGGTTGGTTATTTGGTCATAATGGTTGGTTGACTGTTTAGTTTTGCTCGAGAAATAGGCTCCAATTTGTTTGGGAGAGGGATAGAGAGAGAGATTGAGGGAGATAGAGAAAGATTGCTCACGAGAGGCTCATCTTTTCTCTTTTTCTTCTTTTTTTTTTTTCCTTTTTTTCGCATAGGCTGCCTTTCGAGATTTAGCCTAAGAAGTGCTCTCGACTTTTATTTTTTGAGCATATATAAGAAAATGAAGAAGGATGAAAGAAAGTTCGCTCTCTCATTGTGGAGCGGGTGAATAATCACTCTTGGTCCATATAAGGATAGAGCAGCCCCTGCTTTGGAGGGCGTAAACTCATAAAGATGACCTCTCAGGAAAGCGAGGGTTGGAAAGCGATTATAATCTGAGTCTTTATTTTACCAGTACCAATTAATCGGAGGGCTATAAACTATAGCAAACTAACTCTAATTCGCGTAGGAATTTAACATGTTATTCGGTAGATATTATTCTCTTCAAATATCAAATTTCTAGAGTCATTAACATTCTTCTCAAAATTTGGGTATAATTGCCTTAAGTGAAATTTCTCAATTTAAGTCTCATCTTGTTCTTTAGTTCAATTCCAAGGTTGATACTTCAACAAGCATACATGCAACCCATTTTACACCAAGCAAACATCACACTTAGAGTTTTCACATACCAACATAGCAATTAGACATGAAGATATCATCTTTAACAAGTCTAACATGTGTATTTATGAGCTAACATGTAAGCAATCCTAAAATATACAACAAGGGGGTTAGTAACTTACCTCCAAAGAAGACAATCAATCTAAAAAATTCACAATCAAGGCTTTGTAATGAAGTCTCCTAGTCTTTAGCAACACCTTGGTGGTCTTGCATGTAAGATCCAATGGTTGGATGAAGAAGAGTAGAACACACACACTAATCTCATACTCAATCTCCCACACTTAAGCTTTTAAGCTTTCATGGAAGAAGAAATGAAGAAATGGTGAAATGAAGTCTCTCATAGGTTTGGGAGTAACTTATTAGGCTGGTCAAAGGGTCAAACAAGGTACAACACAATCAGCCTCGGGTCCAAGGGTCAAAAGAGTCAAAGTTGTAAAGTTTGGAAGAGGCTTGTCTTGTACAAAATGGGCTTGATTTTCAGTCAACTTCAAAGACGTGCCTAGGATGATCTACAAGTCTAAAAATCACAAATAAGGTATGGTTGGAAAGCTCTTTGAGTCTAGTTTACATAGAATCAAACGGTTTGCAAATCCGAGTTTTCTACGCAATGTTTTGGCTAAATTACTACAAATGTACAATAGGGCAACCTATCCCATTGAATTTCTCAATATCATACATTTTGAATTTTGGTGGCAGGATAGCAGCAGGCTGCAGTGTCATTGATCGTGCGGTAAACTCACCTTTGTTTAAGACTTTTAAAACCATATCAACTGTATTAGTGATATCAACTATTGCTGCTGCGGGAGGTTGTCCAACTTGAGGAATATTATAAGGAAGGACAATGTTTATCACTCCAATCTGAGGTGCATAAACAGCAAATGGGTAGACAGGCGCAGTTGGATCCTGCGGGATATGACTTGTTGGATTCAAGTGTGGACTGCCTTGGATTGGTTTTGTCATGTGGAAATGGAAGACATTTGAGTTTAGAAAGGGGATGTTGGTATTTGGGATTGAAGGGTTAGTGTTTGGATAACGATAAGTGTTTGGGCAAGGGTAAGTGTTTGGCTAAGCAGGGTAAGTATTTGGGCGAGGGTAAGTGTTTGGGTTTGCACCCGAGCTTGGTGGATCATGAGGTCCTGCTGAAAAAGGAGCACCCCTATTGTTAGCCCCTGGGTTTTGTAAGAGAGTTGTCATTCGAGTCATGAGACGTTCCATACATTGGTCCACCCATTGTTGCATAGCAAGGGTTGGAATGAACTCAGATGTTCTTGTATCAGTGCCCCCAAAAGCTTGATCTTCCTCGGCCATTGAAGTAAGACTTTTCAACTTTGTTCTTGAAATTAGATTTGGATAACGCACTAGTCAAGCGATCAAACTCTGAAAAGGGTTTAGTTGGAGATGGATCAGGGATCAGGATTGATGATGGTGATGAAAAGGATATTATCTTGTCATGTTCATTTTATGAGAAGCAGAGTACATAGATCTACCCTAATTTGGTCAGACAAGCAACAAGAGTTTGTTTTGACTCTTTTTTTTTTTGTAAGTCTTGAAATAGTGGATTCTCACTCCAAAGTATAGGACCTTCATATTCTACTTGTATTTTGACTTCCCAAGATCGGACAAATCTCAGGCGAAAGGCCTATACTCTCTTCAGGATTTGCCACCCGAATGTTCTAGGCATAGTGATCAACTTCTTTGTCAATCCCAGTGCATAAAGGCTTTTCGTCGACCAATCGATCATGATGGTTTCTTTTTTTTTCTTTTGAGTATGACTTTTTTTTTATTTTTTATTTCTGGGTGTTTATTTCTCAGTATTTCTTTGTGATCGACTTAACACTTTTGTTTGTTGACCACTCTTTTTTGATTTTGCATTTTTGATTTTGCATTTTTTCCTTTATTTATGCACAGGATTAACAAAGCATGTCGGGACATAAAAACCAACCAGTCTTGAAGTGTCCTAGAAAGCTATATGCATTTAACACGTGGCTATGCAGGGTTAAGATGACTTACTTCCCGGAGGCATTTCATAAATGCGCGAAAAGAGATAGTTTCGGCTAGAAAAATGCTGGGCTCATGAGTACTTACCCAGGTCCACTCCAACGTGTCTATACCAGGGTTTGAAGCTTGGTAACAATTCGATATATTAAATAAGTGCGCGTGTGTGCACCGTAGCTTATGAATTCTTTTTACAATTGTGTAAATGAAAGTGAGACAGATATATGCAGTTAAAAAAAGAATAAATGTCCATTTTTTCTGATTCATTAGATGTGGGTTTTGTTTATTAACAGTTGTAAAAATACGGGAAACGAAACACAACCATAACTCGGGGGGTTTGGCACCTGAGATATTAGAGTACAAACCAATGAATAAAAATAATAAAAAAAGGAAATTCTATCCTATTTTCTAAAATTATATTTTTGTCCTATTTCCCAAAATGAAAAGACTTAAATGAATAAATAATGTACAAATGAATTAATTGGCAACAAAGCCCGAATAAATGTACATGTCAATATTAAACTGAATTTGTACGTGCAGGGTTAGTACAAACAAGATATATACGTAACAAAATAAAACAACATTTAAACATGTCACAAAAATAGAACGTAACATAGAAACATGTTATAAGAACACGAGCATGCAACGATATATAAAAATGAGTCTAGCCCTATTTTTTTTATTTAAAAAAAAAAACTATTCATCCCCAGCAGAGTCGCCACTGTGAGAATCCCGATCCAATCCTGCCGACCTCGTTAATGAAAAATGAGCGGTTTCTGAATATTTGGACAAGTGCGTTGAATACACTCAGGTCTCATTATGGACTCCCAAAAATGTAATAAATGTGTAAAACACATTTATAAATAAAAAAAAAAAACAGAGTCGTCACCCTCGTTTATGAAGAAAATGAGAGAAAAACTTAGATTCTAGGTTCGGGGGCTATGTTACGAGTCGGGAAAGGGTTCGGCACCCAGCTCACCCTTTCGGTCTCAAGGTTGCTAATATGCTCGAATAAAAATTCTACGGGTCATTATGTTACGTGATAAAACTAAAATGATAAAAACATAAAATGAAAGGGATTCATAGACAAACTTAGGATTTGCGAACCCGTGTAAGACCGGTTCGAAATTCTCGCATGCTTTTCTATTAGATAGGATGGGTTGTAACACACAATTTACTTCTAAGTAATTGCCCCACAGATCCTATGTCTATCTATATGTTTAAAAAATTAGGTATCGAAGGGGATTCTTATGTGTGTAGATGGTACTGCCAATTTGGAATGAGCATGAAGAGATTAATGATACTTCTTTGTCTTTTGACTTGTTCTGCCAGATTGATCGCCCAAGATCTTTGGTCTCGACCCGAAGATGAAAACACTGGGATCATTTCTGGTAGACAAACAATAATTGTATTGTTAGTTTAAAGTATATGTATATATATATATATATATATATATATATATATATATAAAAACTAAACAAGCAAATAAAAGGAAAATAATGAAGAAAGCAAGTGACCTGATCAAAATTGAAAAAAACAAAAAAAAGCATGGTATGGTGGGCAGCACACTAGGTGGTGTTGCAACACACCATAGTCTGCTTCTTCATTTTTTTGTTCGAAAATAGAGGGTAAAATTTAATTTTTCAAACTTCAAAATTAATCTTTTAAAATGGTTTTCTTTGCAAGAAAATCATGTATTGCATGAATCGAAGCTAAATAAACAATAATATACATGTTTTACAAAGAACCAAAGCTAAAACAATTAACCAAAACTCAATTGTAAACTCACTGTTAACATGAAAAAGAAAAAAAAAAAACTGAGCTTCGGAACTTGAATTTAACGGAGGAATCACATGTATTTGCATACTAAACACATCAAAGCTAGTTTATGTACATGTTTACAACTCGTTTAAACAATTTACATGTTTTAAAACAAGAAAACTAACGAACCGAAGGATTTTACCTTTTGTCGTTTTACAAAATAACGGAGGGCTCAACTAGGCCGTTGCTCGATCGATGAGCTTCCCTTGTCTTTGCTTCCAAGAAGGGAAGACTTGATTGTTGTTTGTGTGTGTATGTGTGTTGTGTATGTGTTTGTGTATGTTTTTGTGTGTGTTCATCTCAGAGAGAGCAAGAGAGAGTATTTCTTTGGTTGAGAGGGAGTATTTATAAGGGAGAGTATCTCTCATGCCCAAGTTTCATAAGAAGCTTCCTTCCAGCTTGGCGATCAAGTTTTGCCGGAGAAAATATCTCGTACGTCGTTGTCTGGAGTCAGGCAAACTTGGAGAAGAGTGTTACAAGCTTTGGAGCGCGGTGCACTAGGCCATGCCTCCGCGCACCAGAGCCTGTTTTTTGAAATTTTGGCTTGGTTTTTGCACTTTTGGCCCTTCATCTTTATTTCACATTTTTTTTTTTGCTCTTTTGTTGAGTTAACTGAAGTTGTTAAGTTCCTTTTGGATGTCGTCATTATGTCATTAGTCTGTCGGATGTTTTGTTTTCTGAAATTATCATGAAAACATGTGTTAGTCCATTTTTTATAAACAAAATTTATAAGACAATTTGTAATATATGTGTACGAATTTGGGGTGTCTACACTATCCTAAGAGGGTTTATATTTCTAACTCACCCAACCAAAAGACTAATATGTTGTAATTTCCAAAATCACTAAGTCACTTTCGCCACCTAGCAATTCCTAAAATTATAACAAACATTAAGAGTAGAACATAATATTTGAGAATGAATGAATAAAAAATAAAAATAAAACCCCAAATTAAAATCACAACATTCAAACCAACTTTTACATGAAAACCCTAGATAAAGAATTTAGCTCATATTGCTAGGAAAATAGAAAGAAAGAATTCCAAGAAAAGATTTCATAATGATATATTAAATAGAGAGTGGGTGATTACAAAAATTCCAAGGGAGAAATCGGTTGATGATTCCCCTGATCCAATTCAATGTGTGTGTAAAAATATGAACTAGTGTGTGTGAAAACCGGTGAAAAAGGGAGGGAGAACCTACGTAGAATTATGTGTAAAAAATCTCCAAAAATGAACAACCAAGGAAGGATAGATTAGTGCCCTAGACATATCGCAAAAAGGGAGGAAGAAGCGTCAGTTGAAAAGGGGAAGGGGTGCACTTCTTCTTGAAATCTGGCCAAGAATCGCACCTAGCAAGCGCGACTACAGAAAGCGGCAAACAATTTCAATTTGATGTGCGCTTTTAGTTACCAATCGCTAGGGTGACGCAAACCTAGTGCAAAACACTCTAAATTTTGGCCTTCTACATACCTGAAAGCGCACTGCTAGGTGCGCCCATCTTTGGGGAAAAAGCGCACATCCAATGTGCAACTGCTTCTTGGAGATTCAAAGTTTCAAAAATTGCTCCGCAGCACCTCCTTGCACATTAGGTTCCTTAGTCCTTTTTCTTCGTGTAATTTAGTCCTAGCCTTTGGAAATTCTAACGGGGAGCTAATGGAACTCATCCATTCCTTAACAATCTTCGAGTTTTCACCCTTTTTTCCACATTTGCATGCTTTGAGCCTCAAACTCTTAAATATCGTCGAGAAACCTACATGAACCACGAAACTAGATAAAAGCAGGATCTCAAAAGCAATCAATTCTCAATCAAAACTCAAATTAACAATAGAAATCCCAAAAAAATTAGGAAAATATAGTGAAAATTATCAGCTTATGAAATGTCTATTCGAGCACTCCTTCAGTCCACATTGTCATATTCATCGAGTTATTTGCATGGCCAAGTTCACCCGACCATCGCAGTTTAACTCGATGCGATCGAACTGATTCGTACTCCCAGTCCTCGGCTTAAAACATGAGCATTCCATCCAAAGGCGGTAGAGAGAACTAGCAGTGACTATAAGTACTTCTTGACCTAAGGATAACTCCTCACACTCAAGAAATAGGGGGCTACTGAAGTGACCCTAAGGACTTCGTCCTACATGGTCGGTCCTTGCTCCACATCTTAAGACAGCACGACCATGAGATCGACTTGGAAGGAAGACTCTAGAATGGTCGATAACCACAATGCCGACCCGAATGATCGACCATGTCTATTCTAAAGTTCAAGGGGAAGACAAGCGAACCACGCCCTACGTCCCCAGACGCCCCAAGTTGCTATTACCTCAACTATAGCCAAAGCAATCTTAGACGCATGAACTCGTACTACCGATAGATCAGAAAAGTGCACTTGACACACCAAGATTGCCTGCACCACTCCCCACCTTCGACTCCCCCATCTTCTAACTCAAAGTACAAAGGCACCACTGTACAACAACAATGTTCCGAACCACCTGTACCTTTGTGCACCTAAGGTTATTTCCTAATACAAATATTGACGACACTAATACTGATGAGTTGAACCTATCCTCTGATTGTTCCCTCTAGCGTGCTTGCTACATAAGGCATTCTACTATAAAAACTAAACAAGCATTCTACTATAAATACTAAGGTGGCATTGATCTATCTGGACTCTTTTGCTCTACTATAAATACTAAGCAGGTATCCCTTGATCTCTCTGGACTCTTTTGCATACATACTCCCCCTTGATCTCTCTCTTGATCTTGTAAAATTTGATTTGCAATGGCAATCCTAATTCTTTCATTGAGAAAAAGAGCATTTATACAAGGTATTGACATATAAAAATTAGGTAACAATCTCCTAATTATGCTAGGAATCAACCATTGACATATAAAAGAAAAAGGAAATAATCTCCTAATTATGGTAGGAAACTGCTACTGCTGGGACGCCCCCAGATGTGATCAAAGATGTGGTGACATCCACCACGACATCCAACACTCCCCCTCAAGTTGGACGGTGCAGATCTCGAACCCCCAACTTGCCAACCAGAAAACAAAAACGATCCGCCCCAAGGGGCTTAGTAAAGATGTCTGCAACCTGGTTTATTGTGGTGACATATCTAGGTTCAATGACATGAGACTCAACCCGTTCACGAACGAAGTAACAATCCATCTCAATATGTTTCGTGCGTTCATGAAAAATAGGGTTATTCGCAATATGTAGAGCATCTTGATTATCACAGAATAGTGGGGTGGCCTCGTGCCGAGGTGCTCAAGAGCAACCAACAGTCATCGTAACCACACAATTTCACTAACTGTTGTTGCCATAGCCCTGTATTCTGCTTTGGCGGAGAAACGAGACACGACAGACTGTTTCCTGGTACGCCAAGAAATCGGTGCACCACCAAGAGATATAAAATAGCATATACGAGAACGTCGAGACATGGGACAGCCTCCCCAATCGGCGTCACAATAGGCGGCCAAACTTAAGGCACCATTGGCTGGAAGAAAAAGGCCCTGACCTGGGGTTGATTTTACAAACCGAAGTACACGGGTGACAGCATCCATGTGCGAGCGTCGTGGATTGGAAATGAATTGGCTAAGCACATTCACAGCAAGAGCAATGTCAGGGTGTGTTATGGTCAAATATAATAATCGCCCAATCAATCAACGATATTGAGTGGCATCAACAGCAGGGCTATCTGTATCATCATCCAACTTTAAATTTTGTTCCATTGGAAACGAACTAGGCCGACTTCCTTGTAAACCTGTCTCCTCGAGTATGTCAAGGGTATACTTCCTTTGACTCAAGACTAGGCCTTGTGGCGAATGAACAACCTCTATCCCGAGGAAGTATTTCAACGGACCCAAATCTTTAATACTGAATTGATCATGAAGATGGCTCTTGACAATATTTATCCTGTCAACATCATTGCCAGCCAAAATAACATCATCCACATAAATAAGGGGACATAAAAATATATTACCTTGTTTAAAGATGAACAAGGAATGATCAGCCTGTGATTGGCGAAAACCAATATCAAGCAAGGCTTTAGTGAACTTGCGATACCAATTGCGGGATGCTTGTTTGAGACCATACAAGGAATTGCATAAGCGACACACTCTCGTGTCCCCTTTCTTTCGCCAACCTTGTGGTATCTGCATATAAACATCTTCCTCTAGATTGCCATGGAGAAAGGAATTATTAACATCCAACTGCTGTATCAACTAATTCTTCTTTGCAGCCACAGCAAGCACACTTCGCATGGTCACTAGGTTAGCAACTGGAGCGAAAGTTTCATGGAAGTCTAGTCCCTCAACCTGCGTGAAACCCTTTGCCACCAGCCGGGCTTTATATCTTTCAATTTCACCATTAGGCCGGTACTTGATTTTGTAAACCTACTTGGAATCGACAACTTTCTTGCCTGGAGGTAATTGCTCCAGAGTCCACGTCCCATTGTTTTCCAAAGCATGGATCTCCTTTTCCATTGCTTCACGCGAATATGGATATTTCATTGCCTGATGGAAATACTTCGGCTCATCATGAGAAGTGATGGCCGCAAGGAAGACTTTATGAGCAGGAGAAAATTTTTCATAAGAGATAAAGTGAGATAAAGGATATACCGTAAAGGTTCCTGGATTGGTGGTGGGTTGCGCATGGTCTATTGATTGCGGAAGCTCGATAACAAAATCTTCAAGAGATGCGTGAGAAATACCCTGCGTTGTTCGATGGAATTGGTAAGTAAATTCGCGGACGAATTTATTCTAAGGGGGTGAAAATGTAACACCCGCTTCATTTGCATCTTACGTGTCATTCATATCATTCATGAATATTATATGTGTCACCTTGATTAATACTATCAATATTTCTTGAGCATAATACATATGAAATATAGCATGTTCATGTTGCATTCCCCGTGTTTCGTATGCTTGAATTATTGTTTAATCCTTGTAAACGATCATACGTGAGATGCGTTGAACTACTAGCATTCCTATAGGTCGTTTCGAGAACTTTTCTCGAGTGTTTCAACCTTCCCTTAAACTTAGAATCACCTTAGGTTGACTTGGGAGTGCCTTGGAAACACTTTGGAAAACTTTTGTAAACTGACTTGAGCTGGTCACCATGCGGCCGCATAGTGCGAGCTCAAAACCCAGCATAGAGTTTCTGGATTCTATGCGGCCGCACAAGGCGCCCGCATAGAAGCCATGCGGCCGCATAAGGCGTCCGTATAGCGACCAGAATTGTTCACCCGAGAAATCTCATTTTACCAACTTTTAAATTTAAGTGGGTAGTATGTTGCCACGTCACCAAGCCGGAAGGAGTAACATTTACAGCCACTTAAACACTATGAGAGAACTTGGCTTCTCTCATTTTCTTCCCCTCAAACACCCAAGAGTTTAGAGAGAGTATAGAGAGAGTTAGAGTGAGAAATGAGAGATTTCTTGAGATTGTGAAGGAATCTCGACGATCCGAGCACACCGTTGCGAAGGTCTTGACTAGAGGAAGCTTTTCCACCGATTGGATTTCATTTTTCTTTGGTTTTTTTTTGTCAAGAGGTAAGCTACTACCCCCTCTTCTTCTTGTTTTATGTCTCATATAACATCCTAGACTTCTAATGTGTGAAGTTACCATGCTAGATTTGTGAATATGTGATTCTTTCCTTGAAATGTAGTTATGGACTTGTGAAAAATTTTGTACCTTGGAATAAAATGTTGGGAGCTCGAATTTGGGCGTTAATGTGCTAGGTTTAAAGTGCAAGACCACTTTCGTAACTCGACATCACTAGTAACCTAAAATGACTCTAACGGAGTCGGTTAGGGTTTGATAATGAATGTGACGACGTGTGTGTTTTGTGAGCTCTTTGGATACTCGAGAGACCTGTTGGGTGATTGGTTACGCGATACACGTTTAATGGTATTGTGATAAACTTATTATTGGTGTTGTATGGCTATGTGTAGTAGAATCATTTGGCATACATTATCATGTTGTTGTTATGGTCGTTATACTCCCTACTTTGGAGTATAACATGTTTTATTTAAATGTTAAGTAAACATCTACTTGAACATTTGGTCGATTGGTTTAATGTGTCAAGTAAACATCTACTTGAGCATTTGTTAAGTCCATGGCATATTTGTTGGAGGTGTATTGACGCTCGGTTATTGTGTGAGTCGGGGCTACGTAATAGCCGAAGGCCAATACACTGGGCCTCGCCCTACCATTGGCCACGGTAGGGGTTATAGCGCTAAGTGTTGTATGGAATAAACGCGACCTTGGTAAGCTATACCGTGATTGTTTCTCAGGTCGTGGGGACCGAGTCTTCACGTCGATGTGAATATGGGAAACGGTTCACCATGATTCTTGGTTATTGGTTCGATGATCGGGTACGACATCAACGGTTTCTACATTGGTAATATTGGTTGGTTGGTTGGAAGTTTGTATGTCGGAGGTGTACCTCGACGGTATCCTTTTATATGTGTTTACATATCGCTTCTACGTGAGATGCATGCTATGTGATGCGTGGCTATGAGATACTTGTCTTCTTTGATGTTTTGAGAATTAACTCGTTATGACGATTTTATTATATATGATCCTATTCACTGTTCACATTTCGCATGTCATATTGTTGCATTAGTAGCTTATTGAGTTTTATAACTCACCCCGTCCATTGTTTATTTGTTTTCCTTAGATCCTGAACCAGCGAGAAACCCCAGTGACCTTGCGTTGTTTTTGGAGTGCTCGTCAGCTGTTCTTTAGGGTATTGCTCCTTGAGCCTCTATATTTTATTTTGGTGAGGTCGAGGGAATACATGTTATTTAAACAATGTAAAGTTGGGTAGATGTCCCGCACTTGATGTTTTATTCATATTCTTTTGTAGATGCCAACATGGTTGTCAGGCCTTGTAAATATTGTTAACTCTTGATATTCCGTGCACTCTGTTAATATTATACGTTTATCCCGAGCTCTATAGCTCGTGGGTTTGTTGGCTAGCTAATGTGTTTTTCTCCGGCTTGTCTGTTGCCTTGAAGTGTTGTTTTGCTTTTAAAAATCATACACTTGCATTACAGGGTTTTTGCACGAAAATTATTTCGAATTATGCATTTTGTGTTCCCGTCTCACGAACTGGACGAGGTTCCACATAGGATCTCGGGTCGGGTCGTGACAGGAACATTCAAAACATTGTGAATTTTCAACCCATTTGGCAAACAAGTTTTGCCAACTCCCTTCACGAGAACACTATCTTCATTTGGTATTCTAACAGGCATTCCAGATTCTGACTTCGTGTACTCCTCAAGGATCCTTCCATCACAAATGATGTGTTCCGTTGCTCCAGAATCAATCACCCAAGGCCTCTCAAAATAAAAATTACCAGCCATGTTAACAGTTGGCTGAATAGGTCCAGACTTCTCAGATGTTGCGGAAGATGTGGCGACGTCTTCGGGAACATCATCTTTGCAGAGATTCTGGCCGAATCTGATCAATTTTACATACTGTGCTGGGGTTATATCTGGAAGAGGGCTTGACTGCAACTCCATGTTTGCTACCTTGGGGGTCACCTTTTGTTCTCCCTTCTTACCATCATCACGGGTTACCTTTCTCCACCAAAAAGGATACCCAACAATTTTGAAACAGCCTTCTACGGAGTGGCCTTTCTTGCCACAATGACTGCCTGTAGGTTTGGTGCTTGGAATCTGTGTCTTCACAATTCCAAACATTTCATCAAAACCCATAAGAAACTCATAGAGCTGCTCCTTTTCACGCAGCGTCACAAGTCGCTTGGGTATGTCACATGTGCACTTGCCACAAGCACACTTTGGCATGGGAGACTCTCCCCAAAGCCTTTTCAATTTGGTGTAAACCGTGGCAGCTTGCTTTTCTGCCATTGTTCACGGCTTGAAGCTAGCGATGTCGGCAAGGGTTAGTTTTAGGGGTTTTTTTTATTTTTTTGGTAAAAACATGCTCTGATACCATGTAAAATTTGATTTGCAATGGCAATCCTAATTCTTTCATTGAGATTCTTGTATTTATACAAGGTATTGACATATAAAAATAAAGTAACAATCTCCTAATTATGCTAGGAATTAACCATTGACATATAAAAGAAAAAGGAAATAATCTCCTAATTATAGTAGGAAACTGCTACTGCTGGGACGCCCCCAAATGTGATCAAAGATGTGGTGACATCCACCACGACATCCAACAGATCTCTCTAGACTCTTTTGCATACTTACTCCTTAGCATTGTTATCTCTATCATTGCTACATATTTCCTTCATCTTCTTGAGCATCGTAGCTATCTTCTCTGTTGTGCACAGCGGAAGACTAGCAAACAAATTAAGAGAGTATAATAGGATCAATCACAAAGAAGAGAGAGAGATTGGGGCCAACGGACTGTCGAAATTTTATTAGAGGCTCATACTTTCAAACGTTCTAGGTATACAACTATTTATATGGATACAATAGAAACTCTAAAACCCGTCGCTATGCGGACGCACAATGCGGCCGCATACAATTTACAAGACTTCCATGCGGACGCACTATGCGGCCGCATGGTTTCCAGAACCTTACGCGGACGCCTTACGCGAACGCTTAGTTTCCAGTGTTCCATGTGGACGCACTATGCGGCCTCATGCTTTTCAAAATCCCGAATAGTCTGTACCATTCCATTCTCAACATTCTCAAGTCAGTGACGGTAGCTCATTTGAACAGTCAAATCTTACTCACATCTGTGAGTTTTGAGTCGCGACAACCCCAACTTCCTCACGATGGTTTTCTTTGCTGATCACAAGGTGATTTTCTTTGTGATCAGGAACTTCCACATAATGGCTTCCTTTGCTGATGACAGGGTGATTTTGGCTTCCTTTGCTGACCACAAGGTGATTTTCTCTGTGATCATTTGTTGATCACAGGTTCATTCAAATATATAACCAAATATCCTTCTTCAAGCCATAACAGCAAGTCAGATATCTAGACATCTCAAATTTGGAACCCGGCAAGACATCTTCTCAAATTTGAATCCCAGCAAGACATACTCGAATGCAAATCCCTGCAAAAGACATCATCTCATGTCTTCTCGAATTCGAATCCCACCAAGACATCTCGAATTCGAATCCCAACAAGACAATCTTGAATTCGAATCCCATCCCTACACATGGAAGGCTGACAAAATGTTGTGATCAATTGAATTATAAATTAATCAAAAAATAATTAAATAAAGTGATCAAACAAAAAATTAGATAAATTAATCGAACAAAAAAACATAAGGAATTCACATCAATCGAGCAAAAACTTAAGGAAATTACGCAGTAAATACAGAAATACATACAACAGGTACTCAAGTCAGTAAAAACTTACAAATTTTTAATACACCAATCTCTCTCTCTCTCTCTCTCTCTCTCTCTCCCAGTCTCTTTCAGCACCCAATATTACAACATAAATCAAACTTTAAAACCAATAATACAGAACTTAGAACAAGAATTAACAGACAAAATGACTTGAAAAAATAACTCCCCATCTCATGTATATATACAGTTCATATATATACGGATGGTTTTCAACATTACTCTGATCCCATTTACAAAAATCCTTTATTACCATCTCTTTTTTCATCATCATCATCAACTCCAGAGTGGTCCATATTGTTACCGTTAACCATCCATCTATGTCAGAAGATCATTCACCCACCCAAGATCAGGCCCAGCCAAACCATTATTATCATTGAACTTGTCATCAAAGTAATTCCTCCTTGAATAATAATCACGACCGCCGAAAAAATGCGAAGATCCCAATGGAGTAGGGGTTGAAGGAGACAGAATAAACTGCTGCTGCTGTTCATCACTATTAAAACTCGAGACGTCCACCCACGACAGATTTCCATTCCCAATTCCATTTCCATTTCTTCCCATTGCATGAGTGTCGTTGACATTCATCCCTTCCAAAGAGCTCATCAGCTCGGTAAGTGCATCTTTATAGCTCAACCCACTATTCCCAAACTGATTCAATCCACACGACTCGACACTAGCCAAACGATCACGAAATCGAGAAATCGGGGAGTACCCAGCTTGCGATTGGGATGATTTCACCGGGGAAAGAGGTGGTGAGAGGGAGGGCGACACGGGTGGGGACAAATTGGCCATATCAAACAAAGTAGAGGTTGGAGAAGCAGTGATAGCCGAGTGACAATAAGCACAACAATGAAAATTGCCCAACTTTTTCTCGACAGGAATCGGAGAAATTGGACTGTCATGACTTTGGGCAGGCAAAACACGCAACTGCCGAGGAGTATGAGCAAAGAAACAAACCTTGCGCTTACAATACTTACCATCTTTACAAGCCTCCGTACGATAACGAGCCGGGTGAAGCCAACATTCAAACACCCCATGTGCAAACTCACAATTCTCCCCACGGCTACAGCTTCCCCGGCGAAACTCAGAGCAAACAGTACCGGAATAGTGAAACCTCCTCGGATCCCTCCGACGAGCCTTCTCGCCGGGATGAGCAAACGGGCAGTCAGTCCAATCATGGCTCCGGCTGCGAGTACAACGGCGAACCTTGAACTCATACATACGGAAATGATCAGAAGAGTAGGGGTCCGCGTCATCGTCGTCGTCGGCGCCAGTGTTGTAGGGAAGGTACTTTTGGAGGAGGGTTTCGTCTGATCTAGGAGAATCCATAAGAAAATCGCCCGTTTCGACGGCGGCGACAGCGGCAGCAGCAGCGCGGCGACTGAGGAGTTTGCGGGGTGGGATATCTATGTCACGCAGAGTCTTTTTGCCGAGAAAGAGCTGGTGGGAAAGGTGGAACTTGTGTTGCTGTTCCGCGCAAAGACTACCCATTTTCGATCGTTTTAGGGAACTGGGGAGAGGGGATTAGAGGTTGGGAGACATGAAAGATGTGTTTGATGAAATGAAAGCAATTGGGGAGTGGTGAAATATATAGGACGGTTATGTGCGTGTGTGTGTGTGCAGAGAGGGAGAGAGTGGGGGGTGACGAGGATAGTGTGAGGGTATGGGGGGACGACTGCGTGGCTGCATAGTATTAGGGATCGACATGCAAAGGGATATATGTGGCAGCTTGATAATAAGCACTTGCATGCAAACTACTCCTTATGTTGTTTTCCTCCTCCTAATGTTTCCAATTTTTTTTATTTTTTATTTTAAATACTTTTTCTTTTTTCTCAAGGCCGTGCGTGAGGATGAGGTGTTGATTTTGTTACCTAAGGTTGGATGGTTTTCACTCTAACAAATTTATTTCTGTATTGTTATAGTTTCTGAAAACTTTTGGGTGAGGTTTGAAAATAAATTTTAAACGAGTCGTCGAGTTGAATAATTTATGTGTGCGATTGGTGACGAAGTTTAATGAAATAAGTATTTGTTTGACTTATTTATTAAATGAGCGAGTTTAAGTTAAGTTTTGTGATGAGTCGAGTTCTTGCATAAATTGATGAATTTAATTTTTTTTGATCTTAAAAGTTTAATGAATGAAATTTTAGAATGATAAAATACTTTTTTGAGAGTTAAACTTTCTATATCTCATATTTGATCGAGTCAAGAGAGTCCTGTTTTTTTTTTAAGTTAAGGGATAAAAATGGTAAATTTTAAAAATCTCCCCTCAACTATGTGTGTACGAAAAATTTTCCTTGAACTATTTACTCGGGTGAGTCAGTCCATTCAACTTAATCAGGCTAACGGAGCTAACAGAAAATTCAAAATTACAATAAGGACCCTAGTTCTATTAATGGTACTCTTCTAACATTACCAATACCTAGTCCTATGTTTACCCTTCAGCCGTCCATTATGATTCTCTCTCTCTCTCTCTCTCTCTCTCTCTCTCTCTCTCTCTCTCTCTCTCTCATAAATGAATCCCACCCTTGAACTCTTCAACCTAGAAACCCATGGGGCTTAGCTTTTCCCATTTGTTCGTGGATTCACTGTCTCGCTTGGACCTCCGCCAGCGAAGCCATAACAATCGAGTGCGGTTTGACGCTCCGCCTTCTTTAGACAAGTCCAGACTCTCTCTCTCTCTCTTCCCAGCGTTCATCTCTTCCCAGCGTTCATCTCTCCCCAACCGACTACAAAGAGGAATTTTTTTTCTTTAGAATATGTTATCATCAAATCCTAACATGCAATTGTGATTGGGGTTGTTGGAAGACTCGGTCATCGAATGAACTAATGACCTGTCAAAAGCCCCATCGGTAAAGTAGGTAAAGGTCTGGAGGTGGTGTAATAAATGGTGAATTGCTTTGTTTGCAGTAGTGGTGGCACATTTGGTTGAGGGGGCTTGTCTCATCGAAAGCAAAGTTGTTTATCTGGTTTATAGGTTCAATTATGTTTTTGAATTTTTGAATTTTTTACTTTTTGACTTCAAGGGTATATTTGTCTTGAAAAGTGGCATATTTGTTGCACATGACAATTTTTGTTAACTATACTAACGATGAGTTAACGGTTTGGTTGATTTTCGAGTTTGACCCACCCAAGGGACGACCCGCCCAGGTCAATACATTAGGGTGTCTGGTTAAAAATGAGTTATAGTTGAGGGGTATTTTTTGAAGTTTTCCCTAATAAAGCTCTCTTTTATAACCTAAAATTGTAAATGTTAATGGTTTTATCAAATAATTATTTCGTTCAAAATTTTGTACATTTCATGCCAAAAACAAAAAAGTAAAGTAAACCATCATATGAAAACAACCTATTCAAAGCAAGTACTCACTCTGTATCAAAATAAATGTTTATTTTTATCTTTTTACTAAAATTTAAAATAATTGATTTTTGGCTTATTTAAGTAGTATATGTACATTAATTTCTTTAGTATCTACCAATAACATTGCAAGTCTAAACTAAGACATAATAGATGTCAAAGGTAAAATTAATTAATTTATATAAAGATAAATAGTCATTTTGAAATAAAATAATTAAAAATGAACATTTATTTAGTCTCCATCCCTAAATAAATGTTTATTTTAAAATTTTATTATCCCTAAAAGAGTTTTTATTTTTGTATAATTTTTTGTTGATACATATTTAGGGCCCGTTTGGTACAGCGTTTTAAAAACGCAGCGTTTTAAAAACGCAGCGTTTTAAAAACGGAGGTCTTTCCTTATAAATACGTTTGAGATATCACAACAATACGCAGTTTTTTTTCCTAGGAGCGTTTTAAAACCTGCGTTTTGGGAAAAAACTGGGAATTTCAGCGTTTTAAAACGCAGCTGCGTTTTGAAAACGCTGCGTTTTCTGCCACAGTATTGAAACACATTTTTTGTAAATAAGCTGCGTTTTATCCCTGCGTTTTGGCGAAAACGCTCGACCAAACGGGCTCTTAGTTATAGTATAAACTTATAATGTTATACGTAGATATTATGGTAATGATCAATCTCGAACTAAAATCATGCCCTCATTTTAGGACAGAATGAATATTATGGTAATGATCAATCTTGAACTCATATATGAATAAGAGCAATGTAGTATAATTCCAGTTTGTCATGTAATTTATGCATTGATTTTGATAGTCGTTTTACACTTGAATAGGTCTATTATGAGATTGTCTTGCGTTTTCTAATTCGTAAAACGGAATCGCACTCTCTTACCAACACACGGTGGGTTAGGTTAGGGAGATCCGTCTTACAGAAAATACCCGTAAAACGGTCTTTTATAAATTTTTGCATTTATACTTTCTCATTATTTAGTCCCACACATTTATGCTTATTTCTCTATCACTTTTTCAATAATCATTAAAAATTTAAATTTAAATTTAAAATTAAATTTTAATTCAAAAGTTTTATTAAAAGGTAAATAGGGTAATAAAGATAGACATCTTAAATTAGTTTTAGTTTTGTCGGGATCGAGGAGTAAGTAAATTGAGAAATCCAACGAAGAAGCACGTCACATGAGTTTGTGCAGTTTTATTAGACGACTTCTTTGTCTTCTAACTCTGAAATAAATGAAAACCCTCGAAAACCAATTCACATTTCGTTGAAATTAAAGCTCTCTCTCTCTCTCTCTCTCTCTCTCTCTCTGTGGGGGAGTCGGAGTGTCATGAAATAAGCATGAGATTGGTGGTTAGTTTAATTTTGTCCTTAATTCATTTGAAAGTTTGTGCTTATTTTGTCCTCTTCCTTCTTTCTCAGATGTCGCCCTGCCCCTCTCTGTCTAATTGATTGTACGGTTTATGGGTCGGTCATTAACTAATTAAAAAAATTAATTAAGAAATATAATAATGTTGAATGTACTATTTTTATTTTTTATTTATTTATTTTTTTTGTGAACTGGTGTGTAACTTTGTGATCTTAACGTTTTACTTTTATTGAACCCGTTTTAATCATTATATGAAGTAAAATATTTTATTATTTATTTGTAGTGGTTAAAGAAGGCAAGTGTCATAAAGCTCACTCTCGTAATCGAAAAATGTGCACGGCTTGAGAAATAAAAATCAGATCAAAATATTGGTTTTCATACCTTTTGATTTGGTTCTAATACCTTTTGATTTGGTTTTACTTTTGATTTTTTTAAGAACTGGAGTATTAATTTAGTTCTAATTTTTTTTCTTTCAAAATATGAATTAAACCGGACCGTGATCATTCCTAGTCTAAAGGCTTTACATAGTTTCCAATCATTTTTACTCCCCGAACCAAAATAAGTATTTAACATATATAAATTAAAAAATGTTAACTTTGTGTAATTTTTCTTTTAGTGTCCTAAATTTATTACTACCGACGTCAAATCAATAAAATTAATTTAATTTTTCGTCTCACAACTAAAAGCACATAATAAACAATTAATTGAAGTATATTTCCAAGAAAATTAACTTAAAAAACAAGTTAAATAATACTTCCTCAGTTCCATGTAAAATATCACTTAATGAAAAGTTTAGAATTAATTATAAAAATGTTTGGGCATAGCTGATATGTCTATACCACATGTGAATGATAAAGTTATAAAATATTAGTAATATTTTAGTGATAATGATTGAAAATCGATTCTTTATATGAACTATTTGCCTAGAACAACGACTAAGTATAATTTTAACTTAAAGAAACATTTAGAGTTTCTCAATGCAATCATCTATCAAGTAAAAAATACTAGATAAGTAGGAAAGATAGATTTTCTAAAAAAAAAAAATCTTCTCTAATACAAACTTCTAATGTTGAGCTAGAGATGATGTAACATTTAGTTGGGAAGACATCCTATACGTGATCCTTTAAAACTTCTCGAATGCTATTATTTAGTTTTTTTCTATTGGCATGTTTAAACAATAAGACCTCTTTCATATATGACAAAATTTTTAAAAGATAGAGAGTATTCTTTCTAAACGTGCTCCAATGCAAGACTTCTTTTAGAACATTATTTCAGACATAACATTGTTTTATAATTATTTATAAAAAGTAAAAAATAAAAATTACTCCTAATGTAACTGATTGACGGTAAAAAATAAACATAAAAACTTACAGTAAATAACGTGGATAAAAAGACATTTTCTAGGTGACCCTCTAGAAGTATAGGATGAGGATGTCTTCCCAACTAAATGCCACAGTATCTCCACCTCATCATTAGAGGTTTGCATTGGAGAAGATTTTTCTTTGAAAAATCTATCTTTCCTAGGTATCTAGCATTTTTTTACTAGATAGATAATTGTATTAGAGAATCTCTTACTTTTAAAGGGTCAAATAGAGGATGTCTTTTCATCCGCGTCATTTATAGTACTTTTTTTTATATTTTTTTACTGTCAATTAATTATGGTTTACCATTAATTTTCTTTTATTTTTTAGGCTCACATAAAAAATGTCTTTTCATCCACGTCATTTACCATAAGTTTTCTTTTATTTTTTTAGTGTCAATCAGTTATGGTTTATTGTCAATTTTCTTTTATTTTTTTACGGTCAATCAGTTACAGCAAATAGTAGTCAGTAATGGTTTACCGTTAATTTTCTTTTATTTTTTACTGTCAATCAGTTACGGTATAAAATAATTTTTATTTTTTGTAATTAATTATAAAAAATTGCTACGTATGAAAGAATGTTATAAGAGGAGTTTTGCGAAGCACATTTAAAAAGAGTGCTTTTTATCTTTTAATTATTTTTTCATATAGGAAAGAGGACTTCTTTTTAAAATTGACAAATAAAAAAAAATAGATATTATAAGTAATGCTATGGGTACTTAAAGAGTACTAATTTTTTTTATATCAAATGATGTTGCAGCTGATGTGATGCATTAATTATAATTTTTTATTTTATTTTTTATACCACATCAGTTATTACATCAACTGACACATCATTTAATACAAAAAATTTAGTACTTTTTAAATATAAATAGCATTACTATAGATATTATTGAAGATACTCTTAATAGTTTTAGAAATTCCCCCAACACTTCGGGACTTGAGGTTCTTTTGAATAGAATTGGTTCGTTGAATGAAACCAATAGTAAACTGCAACATAGTCTTGGACTGAGCTTCTACTAAATGCTCTCTCTAACGTGGCATCCCACGTGGAACCACGTAACCTGGTAGGTGGACTTATATTTTGGTGTTTACAAGTGGCAGCATGCATGGCAGCCTTGACATGGTTACAACCAATGAAGCCTTTGTTCTTGGGCTGGGCTACCCGCCTCCTTTGTGGTTAATAGTCAAGTATGGCTTTTTGACCTGAAGAGTTATGTTATATAACCTTTGACTATATTAAAAAATCAAAAAACGTAAATTTTCAAAAATATCCTTCTTAAACTGCCCGTGGTATTAATCGACCATTAACTTACCCTTCGTGGTAGATTAATCGACCTGATCGACCCTTTTAACCGACCAGTGGTAGATTAATCGACCCTAAGCGATCCTAAACGACCATTAAAACCAACCAGTGGTAGATTAATATCCTAACCGACCAGATTAATCGACCATTAACTGACTTAAAAATACCCTTCTCAAACTACTCGTGGTAGATTAATCGACTATAATCGACCATTAACCTATCCTTCGTGGTAGATTAATCGACCCTAAACGACCATTAAAATCGACCAGTGGTAGGTTAATCGACTCTAAACGACCATTAAAATCGACCAGTGGTAGATTAATCGACCATTAACTGACCTGAACCGACCCTTACATGCGGTCGATTAAGCGACTATAATCGACCATTAACCGACCACGTGTACTGGGACGATTAATCTACTTGACCATCCACTGCTCATTCACTTAATAGTCAGGATTTTCAAATCATCAGAAAAATCAAACCCTTATCTCGTATTGGTTCCAGTCCTTGCAAAGTAAATCACTTTCCTTCAACATTCGATTCTTCACAAAAAGGTAATTTGTACATTCTCTTTCTTTATACAAGGTCGATTATTGTATTGGTCGATTACTTATTGGGGTTTAGGGTTTAACGCTGTAATACGCCGACCCAACCTCATTTCGGGTTCACTCGTAGTCTCTCGATATTGACCTTAAAACCCTCGGAGAGTGAGGTGTCATGCTTGTTAAGTGTGACGTATCATGTCATGATCCGTGTTTGACGCGCGTTTAACTTATAGTGAGTTGCACTTTATTCCTATATCCGTTCGAGACTATCCTCGACATCAATCGGCGTTCGTATAAGTTACATTTCCTCTTTGGTTGGTTGACCTAACCTTGGCTTAGATTCGTTCGCCAACGACAAGCATGTTCGCTTTGTCGTTAACCTGTGAGTTGGGTTAGTTTGAGAGTTGTTTGACTCGTTGTGCATGTGAGACTTATGTTTATTATCATTCGTCCACCATCGCGGGATGATTCGGGTGTGTTTCGAGTGTGTTTGACCATGATTTGATGTTAGGATCAAACCTAAGAGTGGCAAAATGATCAAACCAAGGAAATAGAGATAAATAGAAGTGGGTCATTCCAGAAGGTTTGGCACTGCCGCGCAGCCTAACTTGGCACGGCCGTGCGAGTGTGACACGACAGTGCTACTTTGATTGGCACGACCGTGCAAGAGTGGCCAAACATTCCAGTAATTTTGGCACGGCCATGCGTGAGTGACACGGTCGTGCGCCCTTGCATGACGCGGCCGTGCAAAACGCCAGACTCTGTTGTTTTGTTAGACGAGATTTTAAGTCATTGACCATTTGACTTGATCTCAAAGGCTGAAATCAAGCCACGACCAAGGCAGGGAAAAATCAGATTGTTTAGTCACTTATACACCATGAGAGACTCTCTTCATACAACATTTTAACATCTTCAACCTTGGCAAAGTTAGAGAGAAGGTGAGAGAGTTTGTGCTAGGGAAATCCTTGCTTCTTGCTCATTTGGAGACCAAATCACAATCCAAGCACACCATTTTGAAGGTCTTGACTAGAGGATCACTCTCCACCAATTGCATGTTGGTTTTCTTGGGTTTTCTTGGAGTGAATTCATCAAGAGGTAAGTAACTATAATGTTTTGAATGTTTATAAGTTGAATTGGAATAATAAAGCATATAGGATGTGTAATTGTTCATCTTTGTGTAATTTCTTGAAAGAAATAAGTAATTGACCATTCCAAATGATATTATGTTAGTTGTTAATTGTTAGGAATATGCCTGTAAATCAGCTGATATATATGTATGCATATTCCAACACAGTGATTTGCTTGTTCCCATTACAACGCATGTTTCACAAGTGGCTAAAAGGGCTGCGTACCGGTTAGTGTGGCAGCTTGTTGAAACAATGCATAGGTCATTAGACTAGGAAGTCTTTGTACATATCCGAGTCTTTGTCCTACCAGAATGATGACAAACCTTCATATGAATCAAGCTCTTCAAATTACCAGCTGACGTGACTATCGGCGATGTCTCACTAGACATTTCCTTCGGCTATGATGCCTAAATAGCCATCTCTACATCAACAGTTCTATATCGGCAGATTCTCGTATCCGCCAAAGCACTTCATCAGAACAACTGCAGAGAAGCTATTTATTCAAGAGGAATATCGTGACCATCAGCGGTTTCTACATCAGCAGTTCTATAATGGCAGATCTCAGAATCAGCCAAATCCCTCATCAGAACAACTGCCGAGAAACTGTAAGATCACGAGATACATCGGTCGTTACTCAACGCACTTCAAGCCAAAATAGATCCGTTACAAGATCTGTCTGACAAATCCAAGATACGCATCGATGTCTGCACCTTCACGATTATCCAATAGACATTTCCTCTTCTGAACAGTGTTCGCGGTCTTCAAAGCTTCATTTCCAGAAAAGGCCAAGCACAGGACGCTGCACTCCAGTCAAAGCAATGATACGTCCACATCAATCAAACGCATCCAGGCTAAGCTCGACACGTCCAACTATGTCCAGCCTGTGTCACAGATCATCTTCAAGACTCAAACCCAACTGAAGGTCTTTGCCCAACAAATCCAAAAATGTACTCTGCTGCATTATGAGATTCAGATCACCAACGGGCATAAACCTATTCAATACTCCAACGGTCACCTCTTCTTCTCCAGCTATATAAGAAGACTCTCATCCTCATTTCTAAACAGCACAACAGCACAAAAGCATAAGAGAGAGAGCACAAGCACTAGAACACACAAACTGTGTATGCTTATGCTTGAGAAAGGTTGTGGTATTGATCTTCATTTATTCAATCCAGAACCACTCCTTCAGAGTGAGAAATCACAAGTGTAAGAACAAACACTTTGTGAGAGAGAGAAAGAAAATCCAAAAGCCGAGAAGCTCGCTTGATCAACAACCTTGTTGTTGATTTGAGTTCTTCTTCCTTCGAAGAACTCGGTCTCTTCGATGGCCTCAACTTCATCATCCATAAAGAGACCAAGTATCTTACGGATCGTTGAAGCGGATCAAGCTTGAAGATGTCCGATGAAGAGCCGAACTTACATGTCAGATTGCATTCATATCGGCGGACTTATACTACATTATAAGTGTGCCGATTGTGCAATAAGGTGTCATCATATTTGGTCGAGTGCTTAGCACTCGGTTGTTCAAATACTTGCTATTTGAACAACTCCTAATATTCTCTTCTCACAACAAATATATCAAGTTGAAACTACGGAAGATGTCTTAATAAATGTTAAGTACATCTTCTAATGTATTTTCGATATATTTGATTTCGCTTTCTTCATTTCTCCTTCTTTTTCCTAAGGAGATTGCTAGGATAGAGAGTCTAGGTTGATGTACTAAGCATGTTTGCCCTTGAGCAAACCTCTGCTGAATTTTAATATAATATATATATTTGTTACATTCAGCCTTGATTTCTCTTTCTTGTATAATTTGCTTTATCATGTGCAATCTGTTTAAGGAAAGTAAATGATGCATCTAATACGATTATAGTCAACTGTCAAGTTCTCTTTCATATCAAATCCTTACGCTACTTTAATCTAAATTGTTAAACTTATCCGTTTATTCTTCCGCCGCTCAAACTCATTTCCATCGGCTAAGTTCAACATATATCTTCCAACCGCATGTTTCATATCTGGCGATTCGAATGTCCATGATCTACATCTCGATCTAGGATGTCCTATGTTTCTAACTTCTAAGATTACGATAAGGAAGATGATAAACTTGTATTAATCATTTCATCTACTCCTCAATTTTTAAATGTTAAAAATTGGATGAAATTTTTATTACATGTATAGGCTATTCACCCCCTCTAGCCTATACACCGAGCAACCCTCGGACCTAACAATTGGTATCGAGCCGTACTCGTAAACCTTATTTCAGCTTAATAACCCGAGAGTTTAGATCCTTGCTCGATTAGATGCATAGTCAAAAGGAGTCTTTTCAAAATCTTTTATCCACAAAAACCTTTTGACCGAGAATCTGAAAGCCTTTTGAAAACCATCTTCAAATCAAAATAAATTTTGTTTTCAAAAACATGTGAGAAAGAGTATTGTGATGACAATGTGTTCACTATAAGAAAATTTATCATATATCGAATTACATTGATATTGTGAAAAGAAGTATTATAGTGGAGGTTGACTTGCTAAGGATTATGCATGTTTCATAAATCGTTCTTAAATCTTGGTATCTTCTTTGGCAAATGGGTTAAACTCATATTTGATAGATGAATTACTTAGAATCCCTTCCAAAAACATGCTCTCTTGACATAAGGCTAACGATTGTTCCAATCCAACACCTTCTCAAGAAAACTTTTTATAAAAGTTTAGAGCAGAGGAAATAAGAAGAGTTTCAAAGGAAATTCAAAGGAAATCAAAGATATGTCATCTTCAAAATCACCGAGATTGTAAGTTCTTGGCCTAAGGACATCAATGATGAATTTGTCTTCCTTCAATGAAAAGCCTCACCGAGCAAGAATACACTCAAAGAACCTATGCTCGTATTAGAACCGGTGCTTCAACGACTATGAGCAGACGCGTTCAAAGAGTTTAATGAGGAAGTAACCCCACTCCTAATTTCTTAACACTTTGGGTTACACTTATAAGGTATTTTGAATAATTATTCTTTTGTCATGCTTATTAAGTCTCATTTGTATTATTGGATTACTAGAGCTATCTTTAGCTCATAAATGTTGCTAATTTTCTCTATGAGTACTTTGGGCAGAACTCATATGACGAAAAGGTCAATCATGCAACATCTCTCTCAATCGAGATAGTAACATGGTGGCGATTCATGAAGGACTGTTCACTCATGTCCTTCACTCACTCAAGGTCAAAATCTTCACTGCTGGACTTTACAACAATGAAGTGAAAAATCTGCGATAAGTCCAAAGGAGTTGATAAAGACCCTCTCTCATGCCTATACAAACAGGTTAGCTATTTGCTTTCTAATGACTGTGCTCATGTCTGTCGAACTAATATGCTCATACATATCATCGACAACAATGCATAATAACCTTGTCATACTTTTATTAATATACATTGATTGTATGATTTGTTTTATGCAAATGGTTTTCAAAACAAATCAGCATTTTTCCTATCACCGGTTTCAAATGTTTTTCGAAAACCCGTAGTTGGTGAATTTCTATATCTGCCAACCAACACTTCATAAGCTCAGTTGTATGTGCTGACTTATAGAAGTAAAAACCCTTTAAAGACCTACTCTCTCAAGTCTATTAAAGGTGGAGGCACACTTTTCAAGTTTGACGCTTCGATTAAAGTTAAGACTATTTTCAAAATCTTGGAAAACGACAAGACAGTCAACATCAATCCTTACCAAGAATCTTGAGAATATCTAGACTTCACAGCCTATCCCTGCCAAGGCGTGATCAGAAGGACAACTCAACAGTAATGCTTCATTATTGAGTATCCTTCAGTCTAACCTCCGTGAGTATAAGTAGAGCTCCTTCTTCATCCAATCTCTACTATGACAAAACTCACAAACTGCCTATAGATTACACTAGTTACAAATCGATGATTCAAAATCTCACAAATGTTACTAAACCCAAGTCCTAAGATTGGATCAAGACAATTCCTTAACAACAGGGTATGATTCCTTCATATTCATTCAATGTTGTTTCGATTTTATTTCTGTTACTTCACAAGAATTGATCTAAATTTCTCTCAATAATGTATTTCCAAAAATCATTCATAAACTGTGAAAATTATTTCCAAAATCTTTTTCAATACACAGTTTACAAACATGAGAGAAATTGCATCAAGTCTTGTGTACCAGAAATCATTAATTATGGTTCCAAAATCTTGTTGAGAAAACAATTGATAAAGAGATCTTCTTTTGTCTCGTCCGATAATCATAGAAGTTTGCCATCAAGCATGATTTATATGCTGCAAACCATGATTGTCAGAACACTTAAGAACTCTTTTAGTCAATTAGTTTTAAAAGTAAGATAGAAAACCATCAATTAATGCCAGTAAAAGTGATTTCATTCTCTCTTCTAACTTTTAGCTATCAATCTCATTGATACTCTAAAATGTCTACAGATGAATCACTGGGAAAATCAATTAGCACATACTCATTCCACTTTTGGAAGTCTGCTTGCATACTTGAACTTCACAGAAAAGACCCCAGAAAAGAAATGTCAAATGTTTGGAAAACATTTAACATATTGCCATGTGCAACAAGTCTTCTGGTTATATGTAGGTATGCCGACCATCACCTCAAAGATGGCCGATGCAGATAATTCAGTTCTGCTGAATTAAGTAGCTAATATGGAATTGATGAGGATGACGAACTGCTAATAGTCGCCACCAATCCCCTCGTCTATCAAAGGGGATTCATGGTCAAAACGGCACATCCTCAGTGGCCATCACTCTTCGATGTTTCTTTAATGACCCGAAGAAGTGAAGATGTTCTGCCTCCCCCGAGAGTTGGAGGAAATCAAAAAGAACACGGCCATCTTCCTATCATCCAACTCCTTCTAAATCCTTGACTGATGACTCCTCATCTAATGTCTAGGATTAGGACCTATAGGACACAAATTTGTAACATGTATCTCTTTCTGTAAATTGAATCATTATGTATCTTTCTCATGTAATCTGCAGTTCAGTCAAAAATCCAGTTGTATTGTTCTTGTAATCAGCTGATCCTTGCAACATAATGTGTAAAACTACTTGGATTATTGAATACAAGCTCTGCAACTTTTTCTCATGCTTATCTACTTGTCTGCATTCCTTTGATAGCATGAACTAATGTGTTAAAGTGTGTTGATCAAACTTATTATTCTTTAATTATCTCCATTTTATTCTGGTGATTAAAAGAATTGTTCTTAATGAAATGATCACTCTACCAAGACACAAACTCGCCGACATCCCATCGAAACCATTCTTGAACAATCGCTACATCGAGTTATGGTCTTCTACTACCGCTTAACTTTCATCCTTAGACACCATGATAATTGCCTTTCGAATTTAATCTTTTCACAATGAGTAAATTCAAGTTCTAAAACCTATAGTCTCTTAACAAATAGGCATGCGGCATTCATGACCTTCATGTCAACCTATCAAGGAATCTGCTATTACTCAATCTCTATCCTTCATGATTAAAAGGTCAAGATTATTAGTAAATCTGCTTTGAACAACGGTGTCGCTAAATCGAACCTTTCAAGACAATTCAACAAAGACTTTGTGTTCTTAGTAACGACAACTACAAAATCTTATGTACCTTATGAGATTGTAGTTATAAAGGCTTGATTAGTTGTTCCCATTATAATGGCTCAACAACTAATTGGTATACGATTGAATTCAAAACACTTTGCTACACCTTATCATGAGATTCTTTGTCAAAAAGGATGTAGTTAAAAATCTCTAGTAACTCGACCTATCCTCAAGATAGTCGACATTCAAGAATTCTTGGGAAGACTAATATTTTCAAATATTAAGTCCTTCCTCGAGTGAACAACCGATATGACCCTGCCGTATATAGGCTACGTCTCACTCTCTTCGATCAATTCTAGTCTGAGATCTCTTCTTTTGATGTAAATGACCTAGATCTGTTGGACAGAAAGAAGAACGGACATCACTTCAGGTACACATTCCATATCTCACATACTTGGTCTATTTAATGTTCTTACTAAGCTTTATTAATCTTAAATAGATTGATGTCCATTATAAATAGAGTCTATTCAATTGGTATCAGCTGTCCTTACCTTAGCTGATATTAATCACACTACCAATAATAGACATAACAATTGATATCGCTAGTTCCTACTTTAGCAAATATCTAATACAACTCGATAGTGTCTTCATTCATTAAAAGACTCATCAAATCTCTCAAAATTGGTATCAGACTTCAAGATTGATATCAGACAATCTTAAGACACATTCATCTAAAACTTCCACATATGAGTCATGTACAACTGTGTCATATGGCTTGGACAAGTTATTTTGTCCCCAATTCGTTCTTAAACAACCAATGCTGTTCTATTTTTGATTAATTTACTCAAACAACTCGCTTGAAGTAAAATAACAGCTCATAATATCTCTAGAAGCAATTGTACCCATTAATTCCACAATAAAGGCAATCAAATTAATCTGGTCACAAATTAATTTTAAACCTCTTGTTTGAAAATAATATTAATATCTTCTAGACTGCCTATGTACTAGCCATAATTACACTAAGCATGATGACATAATCCCAAATCAGACTATCATTACTATGTCATTAAATGCACTCACTTCTTTAAGCCCCCAAAATGTCTTTTCCCATTCCTCTAATCAAGAAACCCTTTCATCTTCTCAAAAAATTCAAAAAGTTGTATAAAATTGGTATCAGTCTCCAAAAACAGCAAACTGACTTCTGCGTACCTCAAAATTTCTCCACCAATAGAGTCATTTGCATCATGTGTTCTCCAAATCTGCCCAGTCCTCCTCATCGACCCATCTCCCACACTGAATGGCGTCATCGTATGATGGTCCTTCTTGCCACTCCTCTTCCTCAAGTGATTCAACGACCTCGTCGAATCTCTCGTCGTGTAAGGAATCGTCTTCGAGACCCCAGGAACGATGTATCCAATTTCATCCCTTGGATTCCCACAAGAGACAATACCTACTCGCCGCTCCCATCGCCTCAAATGCTCACCTTGAGCAACCCTCATCTCGGGAGGAGCTTCAACCAAGAACGCCCATTCTGCGTCAAATTCAGCGGTCAATGTTCCCTTCGATTAGAATCAGCAGACCTTCATCCTTTAACTCTACCTCATTAGGATGACTAGCTAGGTCTCTGTTTTATCAATCTAATCCTCTTTTGTTTTATTATGATAAATAAGTAACGTGTTTAATTTTGTGAACATCTGTTTATTTACTTTTGCCATTTTCTTTTGAGTTAAATATTCAAAATTTGTCCTGGAACATACTCGTTTATGCCTGCAGTTTACTTTCTTAATAAACTTCAGCAATGCCTCGTAGGCAAATCTTACACCTCATGTTTTAGATGAATATCTCATGCATCCAACAAAAGTCAGCATAAGACTCAACCATACTTAACTGTTTCGACTTGATATACCTTAAGGAGGAGACTATTTTGAATGATTTACTACTCACCAATTGGTATCACTAATTAAACAGCTTACCCTATTTTGATACTCCTATTACAAAATAAAGCTTGTCACACTACATTCTTGTAAAATCTTCTTACAAGCAATGGAAACACAATTTCTAACCTCGATATCCTATTATGTATGTCTCATACATGAAAATTGTGTATCATAAGCCATCTGCACACTAAGAGTCTGTAAATATGACAAGTAACTGTATTTACTCGATACGGTCTATATTCTCTGCAGAATTACATCCAGCAAATCACTTCATAATCCTCATTTCTAAAAAGACAGCATTTAACAAAACCAAACTTCCTTCCCTCTACCTGTCAAAATTCATACCTTATGAATTACCTTAAGAATGTTCTCTCTCATATTTAGTTTCTCATACTCCATAATTCAATTGATAACTATCAATCTATCTTTAACTTGTGGCCATTAAGGAGGAGAGATTGTGAAGTAGTAATGGCCCCAAGTAATTGTGAAGTAGTAATGTGTGAAGTAGTAATGACCCCAACTAGTAAGGAGGAGAAAACTAGTAAGGAGGAAAGAAGGAGAGATTGTGACAATTGCAAATAATCAATGAACCATTAAGGAGGAGAGATTATAATAAGGAAGTAATGGCCCCAAGTGATTATGAAGGAAGTTAGGCCTTAAGAAATTATAGTAGGATTAACACTATTGAGAACAATATTCATTAAGGAGGAGAGATTGTGAAGTTGTAATGCCCTCCCGAAAGTGTGAAGTAGTAAGGAGGAGAGATAAGCAAATAAGAGGAGAGATAGACAAATATTAAGGAGGAGAGATAGACAACTTGTAGGACTGTTGTAAGATTGTGTATCTACCCATACAGCAAAATACTATATGACTATTATAATACGCTGACTAGATGAAGATGCTTAATCAATTCGATTAAGAACTAGATAACAAGTTACTTTCTACTTCTTGCTTGAGCAACATTCTTCAGATCATCCGATGCAAGAAACACACTCTTAAGGCAATATTATCATTTGCCTAACAATCATTTCAGTTATTGCTTCGTATTTGTTCTTTCATTTATTGAGTCTGTAAATACTTAGCAATAGGTGACTATACATACGCTATCGCTTGTAAGTTCAACCTAGGGCATGCCTTGATATAAACTGAATATTCAGTAGTGGCATGTTATTACTAAGGATTGAACAACTGCTTTATAGAGCTATATGTATAAGTCAATTGTAGTAATGGTCCCAAGCAAATAGGAGGAGATTGTTAGGAATATGCCGTAAATCAGTGATATATATGTATGCATATTCCAACACAGTGATTTGCTTGTTCCCATTACAACGCATGTTTCACAAGTGGCTAAAAGTGCGTGCAGGTTAGTGTGGCACTTGTTGAAACAATGCATAGGTCATTAGACTAGGAAGTCTTTGTACATATCCGAGTCTTTGTCCTACCGAATGATGACAAACCTTCATATGAATCAAGCTCTTCAAATTACCGGTGACGTGACTATCGGCGGATGTCTCACTAGCGACATTTCCCTTCGCTATGATCGCCTAAATAGCCATCTCTACATCGCAGTTCTATATCGGATTCTCGTATCCGCCAAAGCACTTCATCGAACAAGCTGCAGAGAAGCTATTTATTCAAGAGGAACATCGTGACCATCAGCGGTTTCTACATCAGCAGTTCTATAATGGCAGATCTCAGAATCAGCCAAATCCTCATCAGAACAAACTGCCGAGAAACTGTAAGATCACGAGATACATCGGTCGTTACTCAACGCACTTCAAGCCAAAATAGATCCGTTACAAGATCTGTCTGACAAATCCAAGATACGCATCGATGTCTGCACCTTCACGTTTATCCAATAGACATTTCCTCTTCGAAGTGTTCGCGGTCTTCAAAGCTTCATTTCGAGAAAGGCCAAGCACGGACCGCACTCCGGTCAAAGCAATGATACGTCCACATCAATCAACGCATCCAGGCTAAGCTCGACACGTCCAACTATGTCCACTGTGTCACAGATCATCTTCAAGACTCAAACCCAACTGAAGGTCTTTGCCCAACAAATCCAAAAATGTACTCTGCTGCATTATGAGATTCAGATCACCAACGGGCATAAACCTATTCAATACTCCAACGGTCACCTCTTCTTCTCCAGCTATATAAGAAGACTCTCATCCTCATTTCTAAACAGCACAACAGCACAAAAGCATAAGAGAGAGAGCACAAGCACTAGAACATACAAACTGTGTATGCTTATGCTTGAGAAAGGTTGTGGTATTGATCTTCATTTATTCAATCCAGAACCACTCCTTCAGAGTGAGAAATCACAAGTGTAAGAACAAACACTTTGTGAGAGAGAGAGAAGAAAATCCAAAAGCTGAGAAGCTCTGCTTGATCAACAACCTTGTTGTTGATTTGAGTTCTTCTTCCTTCGAAGAACTCAGTCTCTTCGGTGGCCTCAACTTCATCATCCAAGAAAGAGACCAAGTATCTTACGATCGTTGAAGCGGATCAAGCTTGAAGATGTCCGATGAAGAGCCAGAACTTACATGTCCAGATTGCATTCATATCGGCAGACTTATACTACATTATAAGCTATGCCGATTGTGCAATAAGGTGTCATCATATTTGGTCGAGTGCTTAGCACTCAGTTGTTCAAATACTTGCTATTTGAACAACTCCTAATATTCTCTTCTCACAACAAATATATCAAGTTGAAACTACAGGAAGATGTCTTAATAAATGTTAAGTACATCTTCTAATGTATTTTCGATATATTTGATTTCGCTTTCTTCATTTCTCCTTCTTTTTCCTAAGGAGATTGCTAGGATAGAGAGTCTAGGTTGATGTACTAAGCATGTTTGCCCTTGAGCAAACCTCTGCTGAATTTTAATATAATATATATATTTGTTACATTCAGCCTTGATTTCTCTTTCTTGTATAATTTGCTTTATCATGTGCAATCTGTTTAAGGAAAGTAAATGATGCATCTAATACAGATTATAGTCAACTGTCAAGTTCTCTTTCATATCAAATCCTTACAGTTACTCTAATCTAAATTGTTAAACTTATGCTTTTTTATTCTTCCGTGCTCAAACTCATTTCCATCAGCTAAGTTCAACATATATCTTCCAACTGCATGTTTCATATCTGCTGATTCAGAATGTCCATGATCTACATCTGCTGATCTAGGATGTCCTATGTTTCTAACTTCGGCTAAGCAGTTACGATAAGGAAGATGATAAACTTGTATTAATCATTTCATCTACTCCTCAATTTTTAAATGTTAAAAAAAAAAAAAAATTGGATGAAATTTTTATTACATACTGTATAGGCTATTCACCCCCCCCTCTAGCCTATACACTGAGCAACCCTCGGACCTAACATTAATCAATGGCTATGTGTAGAGGTTGTCATGAGACTTGTTGAATTGTAAGCTACCATCCCTTGTTCTTCCTCAATTATGAATTGTTATTCATCTTGGACTTGTTATTTGATGAAATATGTTAGAAACCATCAAATTTGAGTATGTTTGACTTTATTGACCTTTTGAATTCGTGGTTGACTTTTTGGATGGGTTTGGAGACTCATGTTTACATGTTAGAAATATGAAATATGGTTAGTAATTGTTAAGTTTACGGTATGATTAATTTGCGTAAACTCGAACTCATTAGAAACAAAAAATGACTCTAACGGAGTTCGTTAGGATTTCATAATTGATGAGACCACGTGTGTGATTTGGGAATTCTTGGATGATTCGAGTGTTTCGTTTGGAAATTTGGTTACACCGGTTGTGTGTTTGATATTACGTAAATTGTCGTAATTTTTATAAGTTGGTTATTTATGGTGTGAGATTATTATAACTCACTTGTGACATTTGTATCATTGTTAAATGTTATTGTTGTGGAGTTGCATAGGACGTATTAAACAAACGTCGAATCTTGTAGTTAATTTATTAATGTGTAGAATTGACTCTACGGAGCTGATTAATGTGTAGTATAATTTACTACGGGTTGTTATTTAGTCTCCTACGATATTGGATGACGTATTGTGAGAGTGATTATAGGATACTGTAGAGATCCTAAGTTGAGTTGCACAATAGGCCTACTTTGCCTATTGTCATGTTTTGGTTATATGTCCAGTGATTACGGACATTGTGTGATTGTTCTAGTATGTGATAAAACAATCATCCTACTTTGATGATTGATTGTGTGTTTAATGTTTACTAGTACACTTTGTTGATTTGTTGTTGTAGGCTTATTGTGACCTACTTGAAACATTCGTACTGTTATTGAATGTTGTTGTTGTGGTATACTCCCTACTTTGGAGTATGACCGTTTATTTTTAAATGTCGAGTAAACATCTACTTGTGCATTTAGTTAAGTCCATGGCATTTGTGTCGGTGGTGTATTGACGCTCGATTATTGCGGGAGCCGGGGCTACGTAATAGTTGAAGGCCAATACATCGGGCCTCGCCCTACCGTTGGCCACTGTAGGGGTATAGCGCCATTTGTTGTACGGAATAAACGCAACCATGGTAAGCTATATCCGTGGTTGATTCTTGGGTTGTAGGGACCAAGATCACACGTCGACGTGGATACAGAAAATGGTTCACACAGTTTCATGTTGTTTCTTGTTCTTGGTTCGAGCACGTCAACAACGGCTTCGAATTCTTGATTTGGTTTATTGATCGAGCACGTCAACAACGGCTTCGATATTTGGTATTATATAGGTTGGTTGGTTGGAACTATTGGTTTGGTCGGAGGTGTACCTCGACGCCGTATCCCTTTAAATGTGTTTACTTACCGCTCTTATGTGTTTCCTATATAAGCGAATGTTGGTCATGATTTCCAACTGGTATGGGACGGTTGGCGATCATTGAGCCTCTCGTTAGTATAGGGTTGGTTGCTTTTATGTGCTCCTACATGTGTACTTTCCTGCTATATTGTTGTACATAATGCCATGCCATATAGTCACATGTAGTAACTTGTCGTTTAATGGTTAAGCTAAAATTATTACCAAGATTAGTGCATTTAGAGTCTTGGTTTACTATTACATTCATACTCATAGCACCCAATACATTATAATATCTTACGGAGTCTTTTAGACTCACCCAACAACCTCCTCAGTTTGCAGGTTAGGTTCCAGCGCAGCGAGTCTTAGAGCTTGGAGTTAGCAAGATGTATTTATATTGTCATTTCCTTCTTATTTCTTGTATTGTGAGATTGTGAGGTTCACTAAGTTATGTAAACTTAGTCTATGGGTAAAAATAGTTGTATTCATTAGATTTGTATTTTGGTGCCGACTAGTGTAGTTGTGCCGGTTGTCGTACTATATTATTTTGGATTTCTGACTCATGGTATTTAAGTATTATTGTTTCTCCGGCTCGTGTATTTAGCTGTCGAGGTTTTAATTATTGGGTTTATCTTTAGTGTTGTTCTCCGGCGTATTGTTTAGCCGTGGAGCTTATTATTATATGTTGGGATTCTTGTTATTCGAGCTTTGAGGCTCAAGTTCATTTGTTACTCCGCTGCCTTGTTGTTAGTATTCCGCTGCATCGGTTTAGTCTCGAGCTTTTGTGGCTCACTTTATTCTGTTTAGTTGTTGTTCGAGTTTTTTTTTTGAAACTCACATTTTAACTTGTATTCCGCTGCATAGTTTTAGTTTTGGGCTTTTGTGACTCGCTCTCTTTGATTGTTCTTGTTAGTTTGGCGCACCGAGTTGGGGTTCAACATCGAACTCCGGACTTGGGTCGTCACAAACGCAATGTCGGTTAACGTTGATTATTGCTTTTACCCTATGTGATTCTTGTTGTTTTTTAATCAATTAGTAGTTTATATGAAATGGAAGTACATCAAGTATATTTTGATTTACTAACTTGAGTTTGAAGTTTTAGTTTTAGGTTTCTTTTGTAATTGACTGACTACAGAAAATTTGCATTTTTGTTTTTAGTTTTATGCTTTTAATCAATTTTTAGTTTTAAGTACATCAAGTAGTAATGACCAAATGTGTTAAACAATTTGCATTTCTGTTTACAGAAAATTAAAAATCAGAAACATAATGTTTACAATTTGCATTTCTAAAAATTTGTCATTAATGTTCAAGGCTGGAATCTTGCTGTCTAAACATTACCATATATGTTTATGTTTTAATGTGTCGTTAATGTTTACAATTTGCATTTCTATTACAGAGAATATGGCATTCCTAATTGATCCAGCACAAAGGTACCCTGCAAAGGTGACTTGCAAATTTAGGCCGAAGGTGATCGGTGATGTCTATTCTAAATTAGATGAAGAACATCATAGATTGTTCAATAATTCTTGCTTTGGAAAGTTGTATGAGATAAGGGAGAATATGAAAATCTCTGGCCAACTGCTTCATGCCTTGGTGTTTTTGAGGATTCAATCACCGGATATAAATAATAGTAATGATCTGTGGTTTTGTATCGGGGGTCAAAATGTCAGATTTGGCTTCTCTGATTGCACCATTACCATAGGATTATATCCCGGTGATGAGGAAGATTATAAGAGGTCCATCCCCGAAACAAAAAGGTTGGCTAATGAATATTTTACGGGAGCGAAAAAGTCTGTGAAGCTTGAGGCATTAAACGAAGCTTTTGTCAATGTAAAATCAGAGCTGGACAGATATAAGTTGGGCCTAGCCTAAGTATATGAGGCTGTTTTGAGAGCCAAGGAATCAAGTACTTCGATCGACTTGGGCTTTTTAGACATTGTGGACGACTTGGACTTATTCAACAAATATCCATGGGGAACAAGGACTTATCCCAACCTGTTGCATTTGGTGAAAAATCTTCGGATAAAGTTGGTGTGAAAACTAATACATTCTATGGCTTTCCATTCGCATTACAGGTAAACAATTGAATTCAATTGATATCAAATGATAATAAACTATTCTCATTTCTTTTGTTTCTAACATATAACTTTTGTTAGGTTTAGGCATTCGAGATGTTTCAGTCCTTTCCTGAATTTAGAGATCAATTTGGGCTCCAAAATATAGGAACGACTGAAGATCCCATCATTCCTGGAATGTGTAATTAGAGGTCAAAGGGAAAACCAAGCTACGAGAAAATTATTGCAATCTTAGATATACAATGGGTAAATGTTTTCCATTATTTTGATCTCGATAATGAAAAATTCATTTTGTTTTTGTATTTCATTAATGAAGTTTTTATTGTTTTTCAATTGGCAGAATGATGCTCTTGTTCCTTTGTCCCCAACTGAAACTGAAAACAATGAAAGTTATATATGTAGATGATTTTTCGACGGCTTGGAGAACAACTTTCAATTTTGAGCAAGCCGAAGAAGGTTTTCAGTCCCCACCATCCGAATAATCCCCACGATCCACTTGATCTCCACAAGTCCAGTCTCCACGAGCCCGCTCCCCACAACCTAGTGGAGGAGATTCCTATAGAACTGCCCCTCCTACTATTGATGGGATGAAAGTCATTTGGATTACTTTGTTGAGATCAATCAGAAGATCGATGCTCATAGCACTCATATGCAGAAGATTGAGGAGCATATGGTTGATATGAACCAAATGATCACCGCCTTAGACCAAAAACTAGTTTACTTTTATATTTATTTTTATTTTGATTTATCTTAATTTCTTGTGATATTAAGTTAGCTTACTGTGACATTTGTTCAAATTGCAAGATGATGTAATTATTGGGGCAAGGAGGTTGCAGACACCACCCCCCACTTCCACTGGCAGTCACCACCTCACCATGGCACTCCCACTCTCACCAGTGCTCCCACTCCCACTATCACCAGCACTCCCACTCCCACTTCTACTAGTAGGGTGATGACAGGGACGACTGGCACTCCCACTACCACTCCCGCTCCCGTTCCCGCTCCCTCTATCACCAGCACTCCCACTCCTGCTATCGCTTCTACTCCCACTCCCACTCCCACTCCCGCTTCTACTCCCACTCCCGCTCCTACTCCCGCTACCACTCCTGCTCCCACTCCCACTAATATTAGCAGGGTGATGACAGAGACGACTGGCACTCCCACTCCCATTCCCACTCCCACTCCCGCTCCCACTATCACCGACACACCCACTCCTACTCCCACTCCCACTCCCACTCTTGATACCACTCCCATTAGTGTTCTCATTGACACCATCACGCAGAAAAGAATAGAGAATGAAATGGCAAAAGAAAGGGCAAATAAAAGGAAAAGAAAACATAGCGTCGAAAGGAAAAATATTTTGCCGACGGGAACAAAGAGAACTAAAAAACCATCGGCCCAAACAATAACTCCCTTCACCACTGAAAAGCCCAAAGAAAAGTTAAAGCTAGCTGACCCCATATTTTATGGTCAAATATGGCAAAGAATTTTTGTAGATGGCTCGAAACCAGATCTATTCCAAGTTTCGGATAAGTCAAAGGTCGGAGTGATGAGAAGTTGGTTAACAAATGGGACTGAAGAGTAAGACTCCTTTCTTAATGATTTGAATACATAAAAACTTTATCTTTATCGTTATCGTTGTTATTAGTTTATTTTTTAATTACTTGCATTTATTTCTTTCCACAGTGATTTGGTTATAAGACGTGGAGTCAAGATGAACATTGAGTGGTTCAGAACATTTTGCATGTCTAAGCAATATCTTTTAGATGAGGTAAGTTATTCTATTAATTAATAGCATTCTTACCTTACATTATTATTTGATTCTAATGAGGTAAGTTATTCTATTGATTTCAGCATATGGATGTGTCCATTCTTATGATGCGGGAGAGGCAGCGGATGTATCCATTATCGTTCGGCAGAAACAACGATCGAGCGATACTTGATACCGCATTCTTCAATGTACTTGATACCGAGTTTCGAATAGCCGAACATGACCCGCACCACATTATGTAAAAAGGTTGTGTCGAATTTGCCCATGGAACATGGAAAAAAAATATGGAGATATTTGGGAAACCATTGTCTGAATGTACTCATATTTACTTTCCTATCTTCTGCAATCAACATTGGATTATGGCTGACCTTGAGTTCCATAGTGGAAAGTTGATCATATATGACCCTGACAGAAGTGTTTTGACTCCTGGTCAACTGCACGGGGCTCTCCTCCCTTTTTTGAAGTTCATTCTAGAAATTGCAAAAAGGGCTGTAATTCTGATAGCTCCCATTGATTATCACAAGGATCTACAAACAAAAAAATAGGAGACGACGTGAGTGATCTATTTTATTACTTTTTTTTTTTGAATTGACGTATGTTGAAATTGTTTATTGACTGTAAGACCTAATTTGTGGTTTGATTGAATGTGTCACAGGGGTGACTGTGGGATTTATGCAATGAAGTACATTGAGTGTCTGACTATTGATGAGTCTCCATAACTCGTAAAAAAAGAACATATTTTAAATTGGAGGGAAAAGTACGCTATTGATGTATTTTGTAATAACTTTGATCCTTAATTTATTACAGATTTGTAAACAGATTTGTTGTGTACAGATATGTTGCTTTGTAATCAGTTATCTTGATATGGCAGTTCTAGTTAATTTGGATATTTCAGTTTTCAATTGAACTATGTTGCAGTTTAAGTTTTCAAAAGGGTCGATTAATATTTAAAATGGTCGATTAATTGATCTATTTTTACACATGTGGGTCGATTAAAGATGCCTTAGCAATATGGGTTGAGTGCTCGACCATTAACCGAACCTTGTGTCATTTGAAAATACACATGGTAGATTACTTGACCCTAATCGACCATTAACCGAGCCCTGTGAAAATACACATGGTAGATTACTCGACCATTAACCGACCCTTGGTAGATTACTCGACCCTAATCGATCATTAACCGACCTTTAGTGACATTGAAGAAAATACATATGGTAGATTACTCGACTCTAATCGACCATTAACTGACCTTTGGTGACATTTGCAACTTACAGAGCATAACATTTGCAACTTACAGAGCATGACAATTGCAACAAACAGAGCAATACATTTCCAAAACAAGATCACAACCAGAGCAATACATTCATTTAATCATCAATCACTATAACAACTCCATTGTTCTCTTGGCACTTGCGCTTTCACATAATGCTTGCAATCCTTTGTAGTTGTAGTTGGGAACAAGGAGTACATAATAGTAAAAAGTACTAACAACTACAAGTTATATCATTTCACTTTCTGAAAAGCGTTATGAATTGTTGTTTCAAATAATAGCCAAAAAGTTAATCATAACATAAGATAATATGGGTTGATTACTCGACCATTAACTGACCCTTGTGTCATTTGAAATAGAAATACACATGGTAGATTACTCGACCCTAGTCGACCATTAATCGACACTTGTGTGGGATTGAATTCACATGGTCGATTACTCGACCCTAATCGACTTAAACAAAAGTTGATTATATGACCAAATCAAAAGTTGATTACATGACCACATTTAAACAACAACATTGCCATAACCAGAGCATAACATTTGCAACTTACAGAGCATGACAATTGCAACAAACAGAGCAATACATATCCAAAAAACAGACCATAAACAGAGGTGAACAAAAGTTGATTAATCGACTTAAACAAAAGTTCATTACATGACCAAATCAAAAGTGTTGCCTTTGAACAGAGCAATATACATCAATATACAAGATCCATCAATACACTAAGGAAGCAACATATTGCTGGAAATTGTGTTACCTTTGAACATTTCCATAACCAGGCCAGCAACCACTATCCAAGTTATCAACAAAGCAAAAAAATACCATTGCTCTCTCTCTTTTGCCTTCCTCAATTGTTCTTCCAATTTTTGTTCATGTAACTTCAGTTTTACCTTCGTTTTCTTCAACTTTTCAACTTGTTCAACCATTTCTCTAAGTTGCATTTCAATTTTCTTAAGTTGTTGCTTCAATTCCACTATTTGGGATCTTAGACGTCCACAAATGATATTTTTTTTGATCTCTCAAGCAGTGGTGGGTCTATCCAAGCGAAAAAATGATAGTGCTTAGCTCAGTCCTTATAGTTTGCACATTCGAAAAAATGACAAATTATTAATGTAACATACACATAAATAATTAAAAAAGAAGAAAGAGAACATTATAGTTTGCACATCCGATGAACCTTCTACTTGGGTTTTCGTCACTCCAAGATGACCACATGGGTGCTCGAACACGACAATTGCAAACCCTATTGCAGTCATGTGATGATTCAAGTTGATTGTCTCCAAAAATTGGGGTTTCCATTTTTGGGAATAAAGTTCGTTTGAGCCCTAGGTCAGAAATGAAGGAAGAGAATATGAGGGTTGGTGGAGGGAGTTGCCGACTTGCTTTATAGTATAACAAGCTTTTTTAAAAAACAAAAAAAGGGTGGGAGGGAGTTTCAAATTTTTGGGTTGGAGCAAGCGAATTTTTTTTTTATATTTTAATTTTAATTTAAACGAATTTTAATTTTAATTACGATATTTAATTTTATATTTTATATTTTATGTTTTAATTTAAACGTAACATATCGAAACGTAACGTTATATTATAACATATAGTAACATAACATTACATCATAACATATCGAAACGTTATATTTTATATTTTAATTTTAATTTAATTTTAATTTTAATTTTTATTTTATAGCACATCGTAACATATCGAAATGTAACATCATATCATAACATATAGTAATGTAATGTTATATCATAACATAACATAACATAACGTAACGTTATATCATATCATAACATATAGTAACGTAACGTAACATAACGTTATATCATATCATAACGTAACGTAACGTAACATTAAATCATAACATAACGTAACATAACGTTATATCATAACATAACGTAACGTAACATTATATCATATCATAACGTAACGTTATATTATATCATAACATATAGTAACGTAACGTTATATCATAACATAACGTAACGTTATATCATATCATAATATATAGCAATGTAACGTAACGTAACGTTATATCGTATCATAACGTAACGTAACGTAAGGTTAAATCATAACATAACGTAACGTTATATCATAACGTAACGTAACGTAACGTTATATCATATCGTGATGTAACGTAATGTTTATATCATATCGTGACGTAACATAACGTAACGTTATACCATAGCGTAACGTAACGTAACGTTATGACGTAACGTAACGTTATATCATATCATAACGTAACGTAACGTAACGTTATATCATAACGTAATGTAACATAACGTAACGTAACATAATGTTATATCATAACATATAGTAATGTAACGTTATATCATAACATAACGTAACGTAACGTTATATCATCTCATAACATATAGTAACGTAACGTTATATCATATCATAACGTAACGTAACGTTATATCATAACATAACGTAACGTTACATTATATTATAACGTAACTTAACGTAGTTATATCATATCATAACGTAACGTTATATCATAACATAATGTAACGTAACATTATTTCATAAGATAACGTAACGTAACATAACGTTATATCATATCATATCATAACAAATAGTAATGTAACGTAACATTATATCATAACATAACGTAACGTAACGTAACGTTATATCGTAACATAACGTAACGTAACGTTATATCATTAACGTAACGTAACATAACGTTATATCATATCATAACGTAACGTAACATTATATCATAAACGTAACGTAACATAACGTTATATCATAACGTAACATTATATCATAACATATAGTAATGTATCGTTATATCATAAGATAACGTAATGTAACGTAACGTTATATCATAACATAACATAACGTAACGATACGTAACTTTATATCATATCATAACGTAACGTAACGTAACCTTATATTATAACATAACATAACGTAACGTTATATCGTAATATAATGTAACGTAACGTTATATCATAAGATAATGTAACGTTATATCATATTATAACATATAGTAATGTAACGTAACGTTATATCATAACATAACGTAACGTTATATCATAACATAACGTAACATTATATCATATCATAACGTAACGTAACGTTATATCATAACGTAACGTAACGTAACGTAATGTTATATCATAACATAACGTAACGTAACGTTATATCATAAGATAACGTTAACGTAACGTTATATCATAACATATAGTAACATAACGTTAAATCATAACATAACGTAACGTAACGTTATATCATAAGATAATGTAACGTAACGTTATATCATATCATAACATAGAAATTTGAGATTAACGTTATAAAACAGAATATAGAAATCATAGATTAACGTAACAATACAAAATATAGAAATCTGAGATTAATGTTACAATACAATACATAGAAATTTGAGATTAATGTTACAATACAATACAAAACATAGAAATCTGAATTACATAGAAATCTAAAATTAAATACAATACAAAAGTTAATGCAACATAAACTAAATTTGTGATCGCCTATCACTCATCGGTGTTTGATCGCGACACGAAAGTCGGTTGTGCCCTACTTGTCGACACCTAGTGCATTTTTGTCTTTCGGGAAACTCTCCGGTTGAAGGAATTCTCGATGTTCTACGACGTCCAGCTTGTGGTCGGACTAAAGGTGGGGAGATAGTCAAATTCTTAATATTATCTGAAATGTCCCATTCATCTTCATTGGGAACTGGAAAGATGTTTTGGGAATAGGATTCTCTCCAATACTGAGCTGTATAGAATGCTAAGAACATCGGGAACACTGAAAATCCTCTTTTATTTGCCTCTGCTATTGCATGCTCGCATGGTATGTGGTCCAATTGAAAGTTTTGGCAAGTGCAAGTATTTCTATCAAAGTTAACAGTGTGATTCGTGGTACCGCTCCTCACCACATACTTGGATGGATCAATGGGTTCAATAATCGTAAACTTCTTGGACTTCTCAATCAACTTGTTTAATTTTTCTTCCATTACTGGGGTTAAAGAACTTGTACAACTTTGTGCTGCCTCACGCCTCTCACAAAACTAAGCCTGCAACTTTCTAACTTTCTACCAATACTTTTAAGCTGCGAAAGTATAGGAGTTTGTTGGGCTCTCTTAAAAACTAAGTTGAGAGACTCTGCATTGTTTGAAGTCATGATATTGTAACGGTCTCCTTTAAAATGTGACCTGGCCCAAGTTTCGAAATTTGTTTTGCTAAGATATTTCCAACCATTCTCATCAGTTTTCTCAATTTCGGACATATGTTTGCAAAACTCTTCTCTGGTATATGCCTCCGCCGCTTTCTTAAAAGTGAGATAGTGTCATCCTTGCGAGTTACAGTCCTTAAGTTGCCTTTAATATGATAAATACAATGCGCATGATGTGTATTTTAAAAACCAACTTGGACAGCACTAATAAGACTCTTATGTCGGTCGGATATCACAACAAGTCCTTTATGGTCACCTGTTATTTCTTTTCAACTTAATAAAAAACCAATTCCACGATGCATCATTCTCAGAATCAACAATAGCCCATGCAAGAGGATATATCTGCATATTTCTATCCTGACAAGTAGCAATAATCAATGTACCTTTATATTTGGAAGTTAAGAATGTCCCATCCACAATGACTACTGGACGCATTGAAGAGTGGAATCCAAGAATGCAAGCCCCGTACGCCAAAAAGAAGTACTTGAATTGGTTTTCATTATCATGCTCTAAAGAGAAGACTGTTCCTGGATTAGCCAATTTCAAGTTATGGGCATATGCGGCCAAATTAGTGTAACTATTCTCGGCTGAACCCCTTAAGTTTCTTAAGGCCTCTTCTCTACACCTCCTCGCTTTTTGATAACTTAGTTCTACGCCCAATGATCGTCTAACATCGGACATGACGTCAGCAGGTCTATACGTAGTATTGCGGTCCTCGAACCTTGGCGAGATATGTATTCCAATGATACGCGATGTTGCTTGTCTATAATCAGCCATGGACTGATTTAGGGGCAAGTATGTTCGGCTGAATATTTTTTAATCTGGATGTAATCACTTTCTGAGTACTTTGTTGCAAACAAACGCCATTTGCAATTATCATCAACACAAATTATTATGTACACACTCTTGTTCGATTTTTTTTGTTTTGAACTGGAAGTTGTCGTTCAATGCAAGCAAGTGCACAGCTTCCTAAAGCTCTTTCTTGTTATTGAATACTTGGTCAACCTTCAAATCAACATCTACGGATACCACTCGCGATGTACTTCCAACCGAAGAAACGAAATGCTCACTTGTGAAGTCATTTCCTTCTCGGTTGCCTTGATCTCTATTGCCTTGATCTCTGTTGCCTTGATCTCGATTGCCTTGATCTCTATTGCCTTGATCTCTGTTGCCTTGACTAAACTCAAATATCGGCGGTGTAGAGAAATCATTCTCATAATAGGATATAGATTCTCGAATTACATTCAACCTATCCGAAAAAATCATTCGCATTTTCACCCCCTTCCTGTTGCATGTCATCACCACCAAATCCATTATTTTCTTCTTCTCAATTATTTTCTTCTTCTCCATTATTTTCTTCTTCTTCATTGTTTTCTTCTTCTCCATTATTTTCTTCCCGGTGACCGTCGCAATTTTCTTGGCTCACAATGGTTACACAAAGAGGAGTAGGATAGCCTTGTTTATTGATATTCAGGTACCATTGAACATCTTCATTTGAAGTAATCCGAATAGGAACGTGTAAATTCTACACCATTGCTAGAGTCTGAAGTTCTATCTCTATGTCATCAACTTGGCAAATGTTTCGTACTTTAGCATATAACTCTTCATATGAGGTTTCATTATTGATTGCAAGTGCTTTTGCATTTCGGCTACCACTAAATTTCCAAGAACATAAGTCGTTTTCATCATCGAGAAAATGTCCAAAATAACAAATAGTGGCCCAAAAAGGTGAAGTCATATTTGCAATGAATTGAATATAAATTAGAAAACCACCAGAATTTGAAGAGGAAGAGCAATTTTGAATTACAATTAAGTTAAAAAGAAGAGCAATTTTGAATTACAGTTAAGTTAAAAAGAAAAGCAATTTTGAATTATAGTTAAGTTAGTCACGGTCGATTAAAGCCGATTAAGCGACCAGTGAAGTTCAATGAATTGAATATAAATTAGAAAAACACCAGAATTTGAAAAGGAGCAATTTTGAATTACAGTTAAGTTAAAAAAAAGAGCAATTTTGAGTTACAATAAAGTTAAAAAGAAGAGCAATTCTAAATTATAGTTAAGTTAGTCAGGGTCGATTAAAGCCGATTAAACGACCAGTGAAGTTCAATTAAGGTCGGTTATGTTAGTTAAGCCAATCACAGCTGCTTAATCGACCTTTTATTATTACTTGAGGTCAATTAAAAAGAAATAAGGCCAGTTAAGTTATAGAATAACAATTAAGGTCAATTAGGTCAATTAAAGTCATTTATAAAAGAGAAATTTTGAATTACAGTTAAGTTAGTTAAGATCGATTAAGGCCGATCAATCGACCAATGAAGGTCAATTAAGGTCGGTTAAGTTAGCAGCAGGTCGATTAATCGACCTTTTATTGGTACTGAAGGTCGATTAAGCGACCATGAACAATTAAAGCCAATAAATTGACCATTGAAGGTCAATTAAGTTAGTTAAGCCAAAAGGTCGATTAATCTTTTATGGTCGCTTAATCGACCGACTCTACAATCAGTAAATTTGCAGAGAAAGCTGCACTGAAAATAAAACTTTACATAATAGGGTGAGCCGAAAGACCAACCTGAATCTGAAAAACAAATTATATGCACGAACTGGAAAAACAAGGTAGAAGGAATTTGAGAGAGAAACTCGATTTGTAAGAATTTTAGGGCTTCGACTTTTAAAGAGAGAAATGCGTTGATAAAGCACGACAGATTTCTTCAAAAAGGGCTATTCAAAGTTGTTAGATTAGAGGGACATTTTAGACATTTCAACATGAGGCCTTGTGAATTAAAAGAAATGGTATTATAGACATTTTGACTCAAAAATGGCCATATATCATCTTTTCTAATAAGTGAGGCCATTCTTAAAAACTACACCTTTGACATGGCCATTTTTGAAGATCCCCCGCCTTCTTTCAACAGAAAATTGTTGATCGGTCCACTTTCATAACCTTTTTTTCTTTCCATTTCATCTTTTTTTTTTAACCGCTAAAAGAAATTTTCAAAATATTATTTCTAAAATGTTCCTATGCAACGTGAAACTCGTTGAAACTCGGTTGTAAACACATATCAGACATAGGCACATATTAGGCATCACCAAAAGTTTCATATTATTTCTGACCAATCACACGATTAACACGGATTGTGAACAAATATAAAAAAGAAATGCAGTATAAGAAAATTCAAAATCCTTAACTTAACTTAACCTCCACGAACAAATATAAAAAAGAAATACAATATACGATGATTCTTATTTCTCTGTCAAGATACACTAATAATGTTTTTATGACTTTGACAGGCTTAAAAACATCGTGATGCCCGAATTGTTTATATGTTAATTCACAAAATAATCCCTATGAAGGAATTGGGCATCGCGATGCACGATTTATTTATCGCGATGCCTTAGCCGATGCCCAAATTGGACATCGCAATGCCCGAATTATTTATCGTGATGCCTCAGCCGATCCCCAAATTACACAGCACAACCAGCAGGGTATAATCAACATTCTTCTTACTTCTAGTTTCAACACTTCAATCTCTTCGTCACATGCTTCGTATTCCTACAAGAAGACATAGAAAAATGACTCAGTTTTTGTCAAACACGAGAAAATTGAAGTGTTTTTAATAAAATTGATATTTTAATCTCTTCGTATTCTTCGAGTGCTTTGCACCTCTTGAGTGGCCTCTGTCTGTGAACATGGAACTATCCACTGTGCCACTATCGTAAGAAAATCCCTTTTGGGATTGAACTTCTTGCGGAGCAGAGCTAGAGCACTCTTATCTACATCCCGAGCTTTACATCTCGAGTCGTCTGCGCAGCGCTTTTCTCTGCCTCTGAAGCCTCACTCTTTGGTTCATCTTCGCTTGTCTCTTGTCCTGATCTGGGCCTGCTTTGTCAGCGATAACTTCTGTAGTCTTTTCCCATAGTTTACTGCCGGTACGGCTACTACCGATGCCCCAAGGCCCCTTCCCGATAGAAAAGGAGTGGGAAACCCTTAACAGCTTCGACGACTTTGATGCTCCTCCACCGCCATTTCTATTTGCTTGAGATCTAGAGAGAGAGAGAGAGAGAAATGTTTGCTTAAGAGAGAGAGAGAGAGAGAAAAGGAAAGAGAGCGTAAAATGAAATTGAAACTTTTCACTTTTACCCACCTCGCAAGGGCGTGCACCGATAAGCTCGCTGGGGCAAGGTGCGGAAGCCTAATTTTTTCATTTTGTTTCCTGCTCGCTAAGGCGCACACCGATTGGTTCGCTAAGGCGCAGCAGCGATACCTAAATGTTGCATTGCGATGCTCTAATTGTTGCATCGCGATGCCTAATTGTTGCATTGCTATGCCCAATTGTTGCATCGCGATACTCCAATTGTTGCATCGCGATGCCCAATTGTTGCATCGTGATGCCCTAATTGTTGCATCCCGATGCAACAATATCAAATTAAATCTCGATGCCTATTGTTGCATCGCGATGCCCCAATTATTGCATCGCGATGCCCAATTGTTGTATCGTGATGCCCGAATTGTTGCATCCCGATGCAACAATCTCAAATTAAATCTCAATGCCCAAATTAATATGAGAAAGTGACACTGTATCCTGATGCTCAATTGTTGCATCCCGATGCAACAATTGTTGTATATCAAATTGAATCCCAATGCGCAATTCTTGTATCCTGGTGCCCAAATTAATCTGAGAAAATGACACTGTATTCCGATGTCCGATGATGCACGCGTGTTTTGGTTTCATTAAGGGTATCGTAGTCTTTTTGCCCCAAAAATGCCTTTTTCCAATTTTAAAAAAAGATGAGTGGACTAGAGCGATTACAAATGTTGAAAAAGGGACCGGCCTGTAATTCACCCTTCTTTCAAACGCCCACACTACCAACTTAAATGTTGGAAATATACTGTTTTATTATAAATTAAATCTTTTATCTCACCTTTTATTACATTTTCTGTTCTAATGAATTATAGTTTTATACGTATCTTTGTTATTGTAACTGATCATTTTTTACAAGAATACGAATAAAATTAAAATTCAATGAGACATAAAGTGTGACAGAAATGATATAGAAGATTTGAAACTCTTTTATTGTTTGATTGGTCGACCACTTTGAAATATTTTTATTATTTAACTAAGTTTTAGAGTTTATTTGATATTGTGATTTACTTTGATTTTATATATTTTTTAATAATTAAAAAATAAATAAAAGAGAGATAACAAGAGTTAGTGGACTAAAGAGTACCGAAATCTAAGATTATGAATAAATATTGGGCGTAATAATAATATCAGTGAGCTCTCACCGTTGAATAACTAATTTCATCTTGGAATAATTGCGGGCCGGTTCCCTTAATGGAATTTTCAACCGCTTTAAATCCTCTTTTTTGTTTCCAACCGCTTATGTCCATTTTAAGTGATAAATTGGCCAATTGTTCCAATTACCCCTGTAACAACCTAAACAAAATTTTAAGCATTATATTCTTTTATTTTTCTCCTGTAAATTCTCTCTTTCATTTAAATCATTGTTTACTTTGCTACAACTTCATCTCTTTCTCTCTCTCATTTTTTCTCTTTCTATGCTCAGTTCATCATAAAAAAAACATGATCAATATAATTTTTATATTTATTTTAATTCTTTATATCTTTGTTTTATCAATATTGTTCGTAATCACTGAATGTTGGCACAACGAAACGGGGATCGAACCCCCTCGTGGGGGTTCGGGGGCAACGCCCCCGAAAGGGAAACGAATTTCAGCCTCATCCCGATGTGAAAATTCAAAAGAAAATGACAACCTTTCTAGAAGTGTCTTGGAGAGTTCATTTAATCTTAATTCCATAATATTCACAACATATTGTGCATTGAAAATAAAATTTATCCATCGCGATGCACACTTTTGATGCGTCGCAAGTGTAATGTTGTGCATTGCGATGCTCAAAAATAGTAGTTTTTAGTACAATTTTGTGCATCGCGATGCACAATTTGATGCATTGCAAGTGTAATGTTGTGCATTAGTACTGTTTTATGCATCGCGATGCACAAAAATAGTACCTCTTTTTGTACAATTTTGTGCATCGCGATGCACACTTTCATGCATCACAAGTGCAATGTTGTGCATTTTTACTGTTTTGTGCATTGCGATGCACTTTTGATACATCGTAAGTGTAATGTATAGCGTGCATCAAGTGTAATGCAAAAATAATATTTTTTGTGCATCGCGATGCAACAAATTGTGTATCGCGAAACATATCGTGTCTGTTCTGTATGTTTTAAGGGTATAGATGACATTACGCAACAAAGTGTCCTTTTCTGGTTTGAAACAATTATAGTGGACTAAAGCGGTTCAAAGTTTATTAAAAGGGAGCGACCCAAATTTTACCAATTTATCTTCTACTTTTTTGTGCACATTTGCAAAGTTGCTAATGTATTGCATCAAAGTGTAAATTTTTTTTTTGGGACGGAGTCAGTAACATTTTTTTCGGTCATAAATTTTAAAAAATAAATTTATTCTAAAATAAGTGTAACATTTTGAATGAAGTTATTAAATTCAAATTTACTAGTTTAATGTGTCATTATTAAATTATACTAGTGTTAACTGTAAACATATTTATACAGTTAAAATTCGATTAGTTATGTAATACCCTGATTCCTCCTATATTTGACTTGCGTATCTTATCGTATTGTTATCACATTGAGAACATTAGTTAGACTTGATTAAACAATATGTTGATCGATTCATACATTAATTTCATGAGATTAAGATGCTTCAGTTGTGATTTAATTCTTGTTCATCATTCATAATTAGAATGCATTTCATTCTAAGCCTTGTTACATGTGTTTTGAATGAATTTCAAGTGTGTTTTAATCTTTGTTGGAGGTTAGGATCACTTTAGGATCAATTAGAATCGTTTCGGGAGCGTTTCGGAGCATTTTCAGAAAGTCTGGAGAGTCTGGACACAAAGTGATCGCCTTGAGGAGATCAAAGCGATCGCCCTGGGATAGGGCAGAGCGATCGCCCTATATCGACTCTGCTCATCCGAATAGCCTGTAGTAATTTGACCATAACTTTGTGTAGAAAACTCAGAATTGCAAACCGTTTAATTCTGTGTAAACTAGACTCAATGAGCTTTCCAACAGTATCTTATTTGAAATTTTTAGACTTGTTTATCATCCTAGGAACATCTTTAAAGTTGACTAAAAATTAGACCAATCTTTTAGACAGCATTCTCCAAAGTTTGCAATTTTGCCATTTTGACCCCTTGACTCTTTTAAGGACGTACCAAGACTTTTTGACTTGCATAAATGACTTATTTCAGACCTTAAAGAGACCCCAAGTTACTTACTCTCCACTTCATTTTAAACATCCATGGAGCTTGAGAGTTAGTGTGGGAGATGAAGGTGTGTTAGTGTGTGTAATTCTTCTTCTCTCAATCCAACCAACTAAACTTTGATCCAAGACCATGCATGTGATAGGGATGACTAGGGGAGCATCTTAAAAGGCTTTGATCTTGTTTTCCTTTTTTTAATTGTCTTCTTTGGAGTTAAGTTACTAAACCCCCTATGTATGTTAGAATTTGTTACATGTATGAATATTTATGAACATGCATGTCTTGATTACTTGATAATTTCATGTTTAAATGATATGATGAGATGCATAACATGCTTATGTGTTAAGTGTTGGGTTTGGATGATGTTGTATGTTGATGTTGAGCACTCAACCTTGCTAATGAACTCAAGAATAAGTTACAGACTTTAATTGAGAAATATTTACATATAGCATTTATACCCAAATTTTAGAAGTATGTTAATGACTCTAGAAATTTGATATTTGAAGACAATAATATCTACCGAAAGACATGTTAAATTCCTATGTGAATTAGAGTTCATTTGCTATGGATTAGAGCCCTCCGATAATTTGGTACTGGTAAAATAAAGACTCCAGTTATAAGCGTAAGATGACGTCTAATTTATTTAGCAAGCCGTATATTCGAACTTGTGTAGTTTGAGATTTTCGTTTATTAGAACTATCAACTCACAAGAGTTGTTTACACGTATGAATATTAAAATACGGAATGTTAGAGACTAGTACATCAGTCTCGATATGATAAACGATTGTTCGAAAATCTTGGAATTTAACTACAAAACCATATGAATTAAGATAAGTGTACTTGAGGACACTTGCGTTTATAAGAACGAGTTGTTTACGCTTCAAGCGTCATTGTGGGTGTAGTAATTCGTACTCGATGTTAATGAACTAAATAAGTATCCTTGATGTGTTTGTGCTTGAGAACTGTATGAGTAGTTTCAACATGGGATTTATAACTAGACTAACTTAGTAGTCTTAAGGTGTGTTTGTTGGGAATCATATGCGTATCTCAATGTGTAGATGTTTATAGACTAAATATGTGGCTAATGGTTCTTGAGAAGTACTTCCAAATATGTGCTTGTATGATTATGTGATTCAAGACTAAATATGTGGTTTTGAATGATGATTTGTTACTTCACAAAATGTGTTTAGTAATGTGTTAAAGTAGGATCATTGACCTCCTTGGTTAGGATAAGGTTCACTACTTTGGAACCTTATTGTTGTTGTTATGTTACGAGTAAATATCTACATGTGCGTTGTGTAAGTCCAGCTAGCGTCGTCGTTACTAATGTTATGGTGGGACGACATATAGTCTTTACGAATTCGTTTTGTGATCGCTATAAGTCGTCGTACCAGTATGCACACACACCTCACATGTTGGCCACAGGTGGAGGTTGCCCCTCTGTTATAGCAATACGCGTGACTTTGGTTGCTAAGATCCGATAGATTTTCGGGGATCCCGGCAGGTTCGGAGATATCGATACATCATAGACGAGTATCGATACACGTTGTTTATTTTGTGTATTGCAGGAGCAACTCAAAGAAGAATAAAGCGAAACAATATCCTTTGTTATGTGATTTACTTTACAAGTACTTATGTGAACATCAAAGTGCTATGTGTTTAACATGAGTTGTATATCATTGATGATATTTCATGTTTGAGTTGTGATGTATAGAAATGCTATCACTTGGTTTCGATTACAGCTGAGCATTATGCCATGTCATGTAGTTGCATTTAGTAACTTTTTGAGTTTCGACTCACCCCGTTGTGTTTAATTGTTTTCCTTAGATCCGAAGCAGCCAGGCAGCTTTCGGTGAGGTCAGTGAGGACGGGGCTAGATAGCAGGTTGTCCTCGTAGTCGTACTTGGTTTGTACAGTTGTTGTTAGTATTTTTGTTTGGTGAGATACGTTGGTATGTAAAGTTATATAGACTTTACTTCGGGGTAGATTTATACTTGGTTGTGTATTATTCTTTTGGTAGCCGACATGTATGTCGCGCTTTTGTATAGTTGGTTTTATTTTTGTTGTTTCTCGAGCATGTTGTAGCTCGCGGTGTATGTTGTTGTAGTTGCTTTCTTTCCCGAGTTGTAAGCTTGTGGTTGTTATTAGTTGGTTTCCGATTATTATATCGTCGAAGATTATTGACACTTATGCTAAATCAGGTGTTTATGCGTTTTGTTATGTTATGTGGTTATTTTGTCAACCCGACCTTGTGGTTTTGTGTTGAAATCCCGGTCGGGGCGTCACAGTTTGTATCAAAGCAATAGTTTTCTATCACCAGGATAGGTTCCATGGCCTAGTTGGGTATGGTGTTTTGTTGAGATCTTAACGTTGAGCGTTGTGTGTAAGTTTAAGATAGTGGAAACTAGGCACGGAGCGAGTACTAGTAGGGTTGGTACAAGTACTGGAGAGGGTTACGAGAGAGAAAAGAATGTTGACCGTCAATTTAATGCCCCTCCTGAACCGAATCAGAAAGATCAAAATGAAGTTCTTTATAATATGTATCAAAGACTGTTGCAAATGGTAACCGAGATATCACAGCGAGGTAATGTGGGGACAGGACTGCAACCAGAGGCTAGAGTACCACAACCAGATATTGTAGCACCACGGCATAATATTAAAATACCACAGCATGGAATAAGACAAGTAAATGATACAACTATTCTTGAGAAGTTCTTGGAAATGAAACCTCAAAGTTTTGATGGAGAACCCGATGCTACTAAAGTGGAGTTATGAATAGAGAGTATTGAGAAGATATTTCCATCTTTGGGTTGTACTGCGAAAGAAAAAGTTACCTTAGAAAGTGTTTAAACTTGAAGGTGTAGCTGAACATTGGTGGCAGATATTGCGAGATAGCTGGGAACAACAGAGGATACCTCAAGTGTGGATGAATTTCTTGAGGGAATTCAAGGCACAGTTCATCCCAACAGTAGTTCGGGAAGAGAGAGAGATGAAATTTATTGCTTTAGAACAAGGTAATATGACCGTAGCTCAGCATTCAGCAAGTTCACGGAACTGGCTCGCTATTGTACTTACTTAGTCCCTGACGAAGTTAAAAAGACTCGGAAGTTTATAAAAGGATTGAAGACTGAATATCGAAAATAGTTACTCTCATTACAGCTTACGGATTATTGAGGAGCTGTAGATCGTGCATATGCGATAGAAGGGGATATAGAGGAACACCGATATAAAGGAACCCCGGGAACTGAAGGTAGTAATAATCATAAAGAAAGACAGGCAAAACCCCAGACAGATGGACAAGTTAAACAACAGTCTAGTATACGAAGTAATACAACCACTTCTAATCAGAGGCGACGAGGTGACACGATGACGTGTAACTTTTGTTTGAGAACTGGTCACACTGAAAAAAGTTGTTGGAGTAAGGCAGGAAAGTGCTTTGCTTGTGGAGGAGATCACCTTAGGAAGGATTGTCCTAAGATGAGGAATAGTTAGTCTAGGAGTGCTAGTCAGCAGTCTAGTGGCACCAAGAGAGATAGCGATGGTAGACCTAAGGTTATAGGTCGTGTGTTTGCGCTTGATCAGCGCGGAGTGCCGGAGTCTACGTCGGTGTTAGGAGGTATTCTATTTATATTATATTATGAGTACACGTATTATGGTAGTTCATGTTCATGCATTCATATGTTGCATTGTGTGGTTGGGAACTAGAGTAATATGTTTCCAATAGTTTTATCTTGTGATTGAGGGAGATACCCCAATAAGAGATTGAGATGTTGTTATTGGTATGATAAAGTTGTGATAGACCAATAGGTAATCACATATTGTATGGTAGTTGTGTTGTCTTACCTTTACATGGCTTGAAAGTGTAAGAAGTTGTGATATACGAGTTAGTAACTATACACTGTATGTCAACTTTGTGAATATGCCTATACATGATATTTATAAGATACATGATATAGATTGTTAATGTGTGCATGCCATGCATTGGTTGTGTACCATCATGAGATGATTATATTATTCCCTGTGATGAACATGCGCGGGTTGTGTTGATATGATTATTATTAGCATGCAAATCAATTATGTTCAGAAAGTTAGTATACTGTTACCACATGATTGAGTTGAGTATTTATGGTCATGTTATTGTTGTGAATAAAACTATACTAGAGTTAGAGGATTTCTCTACTTCATGAGAGTGTCCAGAAATGTTTGCTATTGAATACCTTATATGTCACCTAAAACGGGAATTTGAACATGTGTTGAGTTGATACTAAGGAATCAAAGAACCTAAAGAATCACCATGAGTTGAATTAGCGATTAATGGATATATGAAACCATGTGTGCAAGTCATACTTGGAGAATTTTATGAAGTGTTAATTATGGTTTTCATATTCACTTTCAATCTTAATACGAAGTGAACCATAAGAGAAGAATTGAGTTGTGACCTTAGTCAGTATAGAAAGTGATAGCCTCTGCATCGAAGAAATTGATATGGTATAAGTGAAATTAATCTATTCACTGACTTAGAGTTCCTTGCGTTAATGTTGACTTGAGTCGGAATACTACTACTATGAAAGTAAGATTTGCGTTGTGCATGGAATCAAATATTTAAAATTTCTATTCTCACAATATGAACAGAATATGAGACATTGTTGATAAGTGGAAAGACTTAAAGATCTTAACTATGTACCTTCTACTAATCAATGGAGTTTAATATGGTAACTAGTGTATTGAAAATTGACGATTTACCAATTACAATGAGATTATCTTGTATATGATGAGATTGTTACACATTATAAATTGTGATGGATTGATTAATCAAGTTATCATGTATTACCAATGACGAGGATAGGCACATCTGCAAGAAATGAGATATAAGGGAACTACATTGAACACAGTTAGTAGTGTGATCGGTAAAGAATCCAAGAATTATCTTGAGTATGCATCTTATCATTAGATCTTCTATATGTTTAAGAAGGATGATTATGACTTTCGGAAAATATTTAACCATGTGTGATGGATTCCAAATGATAGTTACTCGCCACAACAATTGTCAACAGAATATTGAAATGATATTGACTAAGATTAATACGGGAAGATAGCATGAATTATCCCTATACAATAATGAAGCTAGGAAGGCCAAGCTTTGAAATCTTGCGATGATTCGATAGCCGGTTGAAAGGTGTGAATTCTACTTGGGAATGATTACTAATTGATGGAACACTGTTACGTTGTTGTGATAGATATTCTTGAGAAAGTTGTCTTATCAAAATGTATCCATAGAAGTGTTTGATGAGATTCTTGTAAGAGACCTCATGCAACCGAGAATGTACTTTGAGAAACAGAGTATGATTGTAAGGAAATATCCTTAGTTCATCGATGATTCTGGACTAAATTTAGGGATTAAATTCTTTTAAGGGAGAGAGGATGTAATACCCTAATTCCTCCTATGTTTGACTTGCGTATCTTATCGTATTGTTATCTCTTGAGAACATTAGTTAGACTTGATTAAACAATATGTTGATCGATTCATGCATTAATTTCATGAGATTAAGATGCTTCAGTTGTGATTTAATTCTTGTTCATCATTCGTAATTAGAATGCATTTCATTCTAAGCCTTGTTACATGTGTTTTGAATGAATTTCAAGTGTGTTTTAATCTTTGTTGGAGGTTAGGATCACTTTGGGATCATTTAGAATCGTTTCAGGAGCATTTTGGAGCATTTTCAGAGAGTCTGAAGAGTCTGGACACATAACGATCGCCTTGGGGAGATCAAAGCGATTGCCCTGCACCCAGAAGGCAAAGCAATTGCCCTGGGATAGGGCAGAGCGATCGCCCTGTATCGACTCTGCTCATCCGAACAGCCTGTAGTAATTTGACCATAACTTTGTGTAGAAAACTCGGAATTGCAAACCGTTTGATTCTGTGTAAACTAGACTCAAAAAATTTCCAACCATACCTTATTAAAAATTTTTAGACTTGTATATCGTCCTAGGGACATCTTTAAAGTTGACTAAAAATCAGACCAATCTTTTAGACAGCATTCTCCAAAGTTTACAATTTTGCCATTTTGACCCCTTGACTCTTTTAAGGACGTACCAAGACTTTTTGACTTGTATAAATGACTTATTTCAGACCTTAAAGGGACCCCAAGTTACTCTCCACTTCATTTTAAACATCCATGGAGCTTGAGAGTTAATGTGGGAGATAAAGGTGTGTTAGTGTGTGTAATTCTTGTTCTCTCAATCCAACCAACCAAACTTTGATCCAAGGCCATGCATGTGATGGGGATGACTAGGGGATCATCTTAAAAGGTTTTGATCTTGTTTTCCTTGTTTTGATTGTCTTCTTTGGAGGTAAGTTACTAAACCCCCTATGTATGTTAGAATTTGTTATATGTATGAATATTTATGAATATTCATGTCTTGATTACTTGATAATTCCAAGTTGAAATGATATGATGAGATGCATAACATGCTTATATGTTAAGTGTTGGATTTGGATGATGCTGTATGTTGATGTTGAGCACTCAACCTTGGTAATGAACTCAAGAATAAGTTAGAGACTTTAGTTGAGAAATATTTGCATATAGCAATTATACCCAAATTTTAGAAGTATGTTAATGACTCTAGAAATTTGATATTTGAAGAGAATAATATCTACCGAAAGACATGTTAAATTCCTACGTGAATTAGAGTTTGTTTGCTATGGATTATAGCCCTCCGATAATTTGGTACTGGTTAAATAAAGACTCCGGTTATAAGCGTAAGATGGCGTCTAATTATTTTAGCAAGCCGTATATTCGAACTTGTGTAGTTTGGGATTTTTGTTTATTAGAACTATCAACTCACAAGAGTTGTTTACACGTATGAATATTAAAATACGGAATGTTAGAGACTAGTACATCAGTCTCAATGTGATAAACGATTGTTCAAAAATCTTAGAATTTAACTACAAAACCATATGAATTAAGATAAGTGTACTTGAGGGCACTTGCGTTTATAAGATTGAGTTGTTTACGCTTCAAGCGTCATTGTGGGTGTAGTAATTTGCACTCGATGTTAATGAACTAAATAAGTATCCTTGGTGTGTTTGTGCTTGAGAACTGTGTGAGTAGTCTCAACATGGGATTTATAACTAGACTAACTTAGTAGTCTTAAGGTGCGTTTGTTGGGAATCATATGTGTATCTCAATGTGTAGATGTTTATAGACTAAATATGTGGTCTAATGTTTCTTGAGAAGTACTTGAAAACATGTGCTTGTATGATTATGTGATTCAAGACTAAATATGTGGTTTTGAGATGATGATTTGTTACTTCACAAAATGTGTTTAGTAATGTGTTAAGGTAGGATCATTGACCTCCTTGGTTAGAATAAGGTTCACTACTTTGGAACCTTATTGTTGTTGTTATGTTACGAGTAAATATCTACTTGTGCGTTGTGTAAGTCCAGCTGGCGTCGTCGTTACTAATGTTATGGTGGGACGACATATAGTCTTTACGAATTCGTTTTGTGATCGCTATAAGTCGCCGTATCGGTATGCACACACACCTCACCTGTTGGCCACAGGTGGGAGGTAGCCCCTCTGTTATAGCAATACGCGTGACTTTGGTTGCTAAGATCCGATAGATTTTCGGGGATCCCGGCTGGTTCGGGGATATCGATACACGTTGTTTATTTTGTGTATTGCAGGAGCAACGCAAAGAAGAATAAAGAGAAACAATATCCTTTGTTATGTGATTTACTTTACAAGTACTTATGTGAACATCAAAGTGCTATGTGTTTAACATGAGTTGTATATCATTGATGGTATTTCATGTTTGAGTTGTGATGTATAGAAATGCTATCACTTGGTTTCGATTACAGCTGAGCATTATGCCATGTCATGTAGTTGCATTTAGTAACTTAGTAAGTTTTGACTCACCCCGTTGTGTTTAATTGTTTTCCTTAGATCCGAACCAGTCAGGCAGCTCTCGGTGAGGTCGGTGAGGACGGGGCTAGATAGCAGGTTGTCCTCGTAGTCGTACTTGGTTTGTACAACATTTGTTGTTAGTATTTTGTTTTGGTGAGATACGTTGGTATGTAAAGTTATATAGATTTTACTTTGGGGTAGATTTATACTTGGTTGTGTATTATTCTTTTGGTAGCCGACATGTATGTCACGCTTTTGTATAGTTGGTTTATTTCCGTTGTTTCCCGAGCATGTTGTAGCTCGCGGTGTATGTTGTTGTAGTTGCTTTCTTTCCCGAGTTGTAACCTCGTGGTTGTTACTAGTTGGTTTTCGACTATTATATCGCCGAAGATTATATACACTTATGTTAAATTAGGTGTTTATGCGTTTTGTTATGTTATGTGGTTGTTTTGGCAACCCGACCTTGTGGTTTCGTGTTGAAATCTGGGTCGGAGCGTCACAAGTTAATACTTGATTAATTAATAATATCTCTTAAATAATACTTTTGGTCAGTCTTGAGTCGGGGACAACGTGCTAAATTAATAATTCACTAAATTTATAAGATAATACATACTACATGATTACACATAGAGACCCCTTGCATTATATAAACTAATACATTAGTGATATATGAAAACTTCATAAAAGTGACGTAGTTGTCTTTTATTTTTTGTTGAAATTGATGTCACCTCAAATCTCATTTCTGATTTTTTTTATTATTGTTGATTTTTTTCACAACTTTAAGATGATAAGTCATTGTTGTGTGTAACATATGTTTGTGTTAGTATGATTGTTCTTGTTTTTAATTAGAAAATATTATTTCATGTTCATAAAGTAGTACGTTGAACAAAGAAGTTAGTACTTTAATCTCTTCTCACGCCTTATTAGGATCAAGAAAAAATAAACAATATAGTAAATTAAACAATGAACAATAAATTAAATGGTCGACGCATAGTAAATTGTGTACTTCATTTAAAGAAATAGTTACTTGATACTCCCTCCGTCTTTTAATTATTGTCTTTTTTGATTCGACACACGGATTAAAAAAAATTAACTTGATTATTAATATTAATATAGTGTGTAGTTTCCTTTAATGCTCATGTGTATGTGGCCCATAATTAAAGTAGGGGAAAAAAGTAATGGTAAAATGATAAAAGTGATATTCGAAAAAAGAAAATTTCAAACAAGACAATTATTTTGACACTGGCAAAAAATGAAAGGAAGACAATAATTTAAGAACGGAGGGAGTATAAATTAATAAAGAGTTAATTAATCTATAAATTAATAAAGCATTAATTAATGTTTAAATTAATAATCATTAAATTAATAATATTTTCCGGTCCCAAGACATTAATTTATAAAGTTTTAACAGTATATACTAGCATTAAATCGGACCGATTGCCCGGGACAATTGAAACATCAAACAAGTACAATAAACTAAAATGAGTACTTATTTTAGAATGAAGGGCGTATTACATTATTTATTAATAATTAATATATGCTTAATTTCATTAAGGATATGTTTGGCTACTCAATGCCAAGCTTTAAAATTGGAACTTGATGAATAATTTGAGCTCTACAAAATTTAAATTGTTCTTCCAATTTCAATTCCGAGCTCTAGAATTATGCAACCAAACATAGCCTAAGTTTAATTTCATAGTGTCACTTTGGACTTTAAATTTTGTCTTAAATAAACGTCATTTTTGAGCTAAAATGTACTTCCTCTATTCTTAAAAGAGTATCCTATTTAACTCGACACACAGATTAGAAAAAAACAAATGACTCTATAATAAGTGTTAAGATAGTATGTGTTTTTTAAGAATACACATGTGAAAGTGAGGCTCATCAATTAAAGTGAAAATCAAATCAAAGATAAAATAGTAAGAATAATTAACTTAAAAAAAATTAAAAAACATTACAAAGTAAACACAATTTTAGAATAAAAAAACATTACAAAGAATAATGTCCCAAGTTCATATATGACGTTGCCATTGGCCCCATTTCACCCCCTCACGTCAATGGCTATTTATAAAGTCACGTTAAGATGAGCGTGGTAATACACGTGCATGTCAATATTGTCATTTCCAATTGTGGGGCTTAATTAGTTAGTATTTACGAGAGAAAAATTTGGGCATCTTCCACAGACCTTTAATAGAGCCCTAATTGTTGTGATTTCGAAATGAATTACCACAAAAAAACCATGATTAAGAACATAACTAAGAGAAGAGAAAGAAACAAAAATCCCTAAAAAGACAAAAGGTGAAAAAAGGGGGAAGGACGAGATCAAGCTTTGAGTGTCGGTGATAGAATTCATCTGGATGTGACTAGGATCCGGGGCAGAAGAGGCCGGGACGGTGGGCAAGGCCTCGTTAGAGCCAAATCCACTGGTAGTGCTGCCAACGAACTTGGAAATGGTGGCGTAAGTGATGATGATGAGGACAACGAACAAGACGTGGAACACGAAGAGGAGATCGAGGATGGCAGCAGCCTTCAGCTCTGAATCGTCGACAGGGCCGGTCCAAGGGGTGGGCAGCCAGGGCACCTGCCCAGGGCCCAAATTAATAAGGGGCCTAATTTTTTTTTTATTGTAGGATTAGTATATATGTAAACCAAAAATAGTACCTAAATTTATTGAGCTGAGGCCCAAACTCAAAGGTTTTGTTGTTATTTTGAATTATGTTTGTTCAATTGTTTGTTGGGACTTTGTTTATTTGTTAAATTTTGTTACATTGTTAATTATTACTCTTCTTTTTACAATGTTTTTGTGTGTCTAAAAATTCAAAGTGACATTGATATTGTTTATTTGTTAAATTTTGAATTATGTTTGTTCAATTGTTTGTTGAGACTTTTGAGTTTGATAGTTTGTTCACATCTTAAATAGTTACATTGGATTTTCAATTTAGTTAATTACTAATTTGAGGTCATAGCTCTAAGTGAGTGATAAGAGAAGCATGAAATAGAAGTACGAAACAACAAGAAATCCCAAATTATTCTTATGATGATTGTTGATTTGAGTAATTGAATCTTTTGACTTTACGAGGCTGAAATTCGGTAAGAAATTGTTTAGTTTTCTAGATACTAATGTTTCACCAAACTTAATTTCGGCTCAGTAGGAACCGTTATTGAAATTGTACTGATAGCAAAAATTATTTTTGTCTCTCTAAGAAATTAGATTAAAAAAATACATGAAATTAATATTTGATAATTAAATAAGGGCCCGTCTTTCAACTTTGCCCTCGGCCTATAAAAAGCTAGGAACGGCCCTGATCGTCGAGATGGCACTTGGTGGAGCCCTCAAAGCCGCTAACGATGTCGAGGAGCTTGTGGCAGGGAATGAAGGCGTCGACGTGGAGGGAGAGGCTGGTTTGGAGGGCCCAGAGGCCGTCGAGCCAGAGAGAGGCGCCGATGGCTAGGTCGGCGACCAAGAGCCTGGGTTGGGACCTGAGGAGGGGGCAGAGGAAGGAGGAGAGAGCAGAGATGCGGGCGGAGAGGGAGTCGCACTTAGCCTCGAGAGAGGAAATATAGAGGGAGGTGGAAGAGGATGAGATGGAATACTGGAGGAAGAAGATGGCAAAGGCGAGGGTTAAGAACAGATCGAAGGGAAGGGAAGGAAATCAGAGAGGAGGAGGGCGAGGGATAAGAGGAGAATTAGGAAGATGGCGATGAGGGATTGAAAGGAGGTGGATATATAGGTGGACGGGGGTGTGGCCAAGGAGGATGGCGTGAAGTAGGCAGAGATTAAGGTTTGGTGGGCCAGGGCAATATTGACCTGTACGTGTACGACCACATACAACTTAACGTGATTTTATTAACGACCATTGACCGAAGGGGGAAAAATGAGACAAATGACAACGTTATGTATAAACTTGAGACATTTTCAACATTGTGATGCATTGTGGGATTTGGTGGATACTTGAGGGTGATAAACATATTTTGGCCTATACATAATTTTTCTTGATTCTTCACTTTTGTTCATCACCCATTATAAAGATCAGTATTAAACGCAAAGTAAACATCATTAAAACAAACAATGATGTTAAGATTTATTTGAAGATTTCACAATTTATATACCAACATTTTCTAGAAATTGAAATATCAATTCAAACATTGCAAACATGACTCTTATCATCAACAACTATCATGCTTGATATGATAGCTTAACATGTCCGAAATACACTACTAGAAAACACGCATTTACTGTCGGAGAAATCCGACAGTAAATTTAAAATTTTGACAGTAACTATGAATTTATTGTCGGATTTGCTCCGACAATATCCGATAGTAAACGTTCGACGATAATTTAGTCCAATAGTAATTACTGTCGGAGCAATAATCCGAAAGTAAATACTGTCGAAATATCCGACAGTCAACAAGTGACAGACATAACCATTCTGTTAATTTACTGTCGGATGAGCGTTAATTTTCTGACGGAAATCCGAGAGTAAATTAACTTTGTTATTAATTTTAACGGGAAATTACTGTTGGATTTCCGACAGTAAATACAAAAAAAAAAAAAAAAATTCTGTCGGAGCTTCGACAGTAAAATATTTTAAAAATAAAAAAATAAAAATAAAATTTAATAATTTAATTTTTATTTCACCTGATATAGCAATTATATATACACAGTCATACACACAAACACATTGCAATAATAAACTATATAACAACCCATATACACAAAAAAAGGGTTCTACCTATAGCTAGCCAGCCACTCCAATCTCCACAAAGCAATATTTAACAAAGACCCACTTTCTATTATTAATGTGAGAACCACAACCCTAAACCCTATTTAAACCCGGCCTAAACCATATCTAAACTCTAAACATTATCTAAACCCTACCCTAATCCTATTTAAACCCTAAACTATATCTAAACCCTAAACCCTATCTAAACCCTAAATACTAAACCCTATCTAAACCCTAAACCATATATATCTAAACGCTAAACACCAAACCCTATCTAAACCCCCTAAACCCATTCTAAACCCTAAACACTAAACCCTATCTAAACCCCCTAAACCCTATCTAAACCCTAAACCATATCTAAACCCTAAACACTATCTATATCGGTATCTATCATCATATTCTCGTCAACCTATCTCTAAAGCTGATCGTCCCAAATTTTTCACATTAATATAGGTTTATTGGATTCAAGATGGGAGATCATTCAATTGAAGTGCCTCTTTCATTCGCCGTCGAGCAATTGCTTCATAAAATTTGTGTACGTCGTCATTTATCTCTGCCGCCGAATTAAGATTATTTAAGAAGAGGAATTCTTGAAAGCATTCAAGGATAACGTAGTTTTTTAAAATAGGAATTCTTGATATCGTTGATAGCTATCCATCCTTCATTGAAGCCTACAAATATTTCTCGGAAGAAGAGTAATCAGTAGTACTTGGGAGTGAGGACAAAAAGGATTGCAAAGTATCCTTATATTGGAGTTAAGACTAAGCTTTAACAAAACTTAGTAGCATCTCCAGCATATGGATAGTTTTCAACCCTTTTGAGCTCACTCCCAAGTGTTGATGACTCTTCTTCATGAGCAATATTTGTAGGCATCAATGAAAGGACGGACAACTATCAACTACATAAAGAATTCCTCTTTTATAAAACTACGTTGTCCTTGAATGCTTTCAAGAATTTCTTTTCTTAAATAATCTTAATTCGGCGGCAGAGATAAATGACGACGTACACAAATTTTATCAAGCAATTGCTCGACGGCGAATGAAAGAGGTACTTCAATTGAAGGATCTCCCATCTTGAATCCAATAAACCTACATTAATGTGGAAAATTTGGGACGATCAGCTTTAGAGATAGGTTGACGAGAATATGATGATAGATACCGATTTAGATAGTGTTTAAGGTTTAGATATGGTTTAGGGTTTAGATAGGGTTTAGGGGGTTTAGATAGGGTTTATTGTTAAGGGTTTAGATATGATTTAGGGTTTAGAATGGGTTTAGGGGGTTTAGATATGGTTTAGTGTTTAGCGTTTAGATATATATGGTTTAGGGTTTAGATAGGGTTTAGTATTAATGGTTTAGATATGGTTTAGGGTTTAGATAGGGTTTAGGGTTTAGATATAGTTTAGGGTTTAAATAGGATTAAGGTAGGATTTAGATAATGTTTAGAGTTTAGATATGGTTTAGGCCGGGTTTAAATAGGGTTTAAATAGGGTTTAGGGTTGTGGTGGTGGGTTGAGGTTCTCACATTAATAATAGAAATTGGGTCTTTGTTAAATATTGCTTTGTGGAGACTGGAGTGGCTGGCTATAGGTAGAACCCTTTTTTTGTGTATATGGGTCGGTCATAGTCATAGATGAGGTCCGGGTAAGAGTAAGACTCCTTATGGGATGAATTAGACTTGTCCAGTACATATATATATATATATATATATATATATATATATATTCTATTTCTATTTCTATTTCTTCTTTGTTAGAGGAGTAATGCATATTTGGCTCATTTGGAGGGTGTTTAGTTGTTTTTCTTGTCAATTACGATTTCTTCGTTATGCGCGTACGTTACATTGAACTTGCCTTTGGCCAAACACTTGGAATATGTCTCATACTAATTTTAATTTGACTTATTGGACTTGAACTTTCCAGAACGAAATATAAGAAAAAAAAAGCATCAAATCTATTGCACATTGGTGGATGAGTGTGATAACTAGAGTCAAATATCTATCTTTTATTGAGATTGTCCAAATTAAGTATGCTCAATAAGCCTCCATGTAATGTAAGAGATCAATTGGCATACACCATGACCAAGCTGCGTGGCTCCAATTATGCACTTCAAAATTTTCACTTTTGTAGATTGCGTTATTTTGAATATTCATTGGAATTGTCCAATTATTGATATGGATTAACCAAAAAGTCTACTATTTTATTTTGAAACATAGTTCACTTTAAAAATTATGTTTATAATCTCTATAAATCTTTCAATTTTATCCTTCATTTATACTATAAACACAATTACTCAGTCACAACTCAATATTGGCTCGAAGTTTAAGGTTTAGATAGGGTTTAAACAAAATTAGGGTTTAGATAGGGTTACTGTTTGTTTAGGGTTTAGGATTTAAAGTTTAAGGCTTAAAGTTTAGGATTTAAAGTTTAGGATTTAGATAGGCTAACTCAATCTAACAATCTTGATCACTATGCAACTAATGATTAATTACATAAATAACTGAACTAACCTAGTAGTGTTAGCCTTGTTTATTTACAAGTCCAAGTCTTCTCACTATTTTGTTCGCATACACGCTTATTTGATCATTTTATTTACTTATGATATGCTGATACACCAAACATCCCTATTAAACAACAATAGCATACAAATCTAATATACTGAGGCATTTATAATATAAAAATAGCATACAAATTACAAAAATAATATAAGTATCACAACTAAATCATAACTAACATAAATATCCCAACTAATCGTTTAAAACGTAAAATAACATGCAAATTACAAGTTCATCAAAATTGATCACAAATACTCCCACCCCCACTAATTAGTCATAATACAACCCCCTATACACAATACACACACTAAATATAGATTATTAACAAAAAGTTTCAAAAAGAGAAAAAAAATTAGATTAATTACAAAAATACAGATTAATTACAATAAAATTAATTACAAATTAATAACAAAAAAATACAAAATTAATTACAAAATATATAAATATACAAAAAATTACAAAATTAATACAGATTATTTACTGTCAAATTAGAAAAAAAAAATACTGTCAAATTAAACTATCTAATTAACAAAATTACAAACATAAATTACCTGAAAATTGGAGGGACAAATGCTGAAAAAAGGGCGGTGATGGCGGTGGCGGTAGTGGTGGTTCCGGCTTGGCAGTGGTGGTTCAAGTAATTTTCGTGGCGGTGCTATTAACAATAAAATTAAATAAATAAATAAACTAAAAAAGGGAAAAAAAATTAAATGAAAAGGGTTTAATCTATTAGCTGCGGCCAGAGAGCGGTAGCCGGCGCGGCGTGGCCAGAGGGAGAAGAGAGTGAGATAGAGAGAGAAAGAAAGGGAGAGAGAGAGAGAGAGAGAGAGAGAGAGAGAGAGAGAGAGTGTGTGTGTGTGTGTGTGTGTGTGTGTGTGTGTGTGTGTGTGAGTGAAAGGGAGACGGCAATGGCGACGGTGGTGGACGGAGACGGAGGTGGACGGAGACGGAGACGGCTGCTGAGATCTAGAGGGACGGCTCAACTGATCAGAGAGAGAGAGAGAGAAGAGAGACTGTTCGCGAATGGGGGGAGAAGCTGTTCAATTTGGGTTTTATTTTCAATCCGACAGAAATTAAACCTAAATTGCTGTCGGATATTACAGTCGGATATTCGACAGTAATACTGATCACAATTTTTTGAGACATTAAAAGGGAATATTCGAAGAATATTCCCGTATTACTGTCGAAATATTACTTTTGGATTAATCCGACAGTATTTACTGTCGGATGGAAAGGAAATATTCGAAGAATATTCCGATATTACTGTTGGTATATTTACTGTCGAATAAATTCTGACAGTAGTTATTATCTAGCCAGATATTTTAAAATTACTATCGAAAATCCGACAGTAAAAACAAAATATCCGACAATAAATACAAATATCCGACAGTAAATACTGTCGGAGAATTCCGACAGTATTTCATCCGACAGTAATTAGCATATTTCTAGTAGTGATAGCTTTGACAAAAAATAAAATCCATTTGTACTAACGGCTTGAAAAATTCATAATATTCATAAGAGGTGCTCACAATTTTACTACACATTTACAAACAAAGTGTTGATTCTAAATAGAACATTTGACTTTTTAGATCGAAGTCACATGAAAAATCCAGAAGTTAAAAAAAAAAAAAAAGTGTGAAACCTATTGATATGCATATTTTGGATCCAGGATAAAGTGTCTGTGCCTCACTCAAGCAAGTGAACTCCAAATAAATAGTGGCCCGACCCACTCGAGTACATATTAGGAAAACTTACGGGCCGGTAACCTTTTTAGGATATTCAACTGCTAAAGTTTACTTTTTGTCGGGGAAATGTTGTTTATGCCCTTAAGAAACACGGAACAAACATGGGATGCATCACAATTTTCAAATTGATGTATCGCTTCCGATTCGATGCATAATATGTTACAGACAATATACGGAAGTCTAAAAAACTCAGTTTCCTTTCGTTCAGTAGGGGATCCGTTCCCTTCTTGTGGCTTGACACAGTTCATTAATTTGGAATCGCGATGCATCCCGTGCCTGTTCTAATTTAATAAAATTGCCCTTTTGCCAGTTTAAAAATTGCGATGCATCAATTTTTTTGAGTCACGATAAATAAATTTTGAATTGCGATGTATCGATTTAAATTTGCGATGCATCCCGTGCATGTTCGAATTTCACAGAAGTGTCTTTTTGCTGGTTTAAAATTTGTGATGCATCAATTCGGTATCGCAATGCATCGAATAGAAATTGCGATGCATCGATTTGAAATTGCAATGCATTCCGTGTATGTTCCGTGTTTCTTAAGGGCATAGATAACATTTCTCCACAAAAGTGCCATTTTCTGATTAAAAGAAAGTATACTGGGCTTTAGCAGTTGAATATTTACCAAAGGGGACCGACCCAAATTTCTCCCTATATATTAGCCTCCTCCTCTTTCAGCCTAAGGTAAGTCAATTTTAGGGCAAAAAGTATACATGTTTCCTCTCTCGTTTCTCACATGACCCTGACAATCATCCTCTTTCAACCTAGGGTAAGTCAATTTTGGGGGAAAAAGTATAAAGGTTTTTTCTCTCCTTTCTCACATGACCATGACAATCACCCGAAGGGTTTTGGCGGGAAATCTTCCACACCCCTCTCACTGATGATGCACAAAATGGCACGGTCAGGAACTCTCTGGAATCTTCGTGAAACTTGGATATCTGGGCTTGAGCTAAGAACCTGAAATGGACTGAAAACACGCTAGGGTGAATGCAGGGGCTTGCCCTGCTAAGACACTCCGGCGTGAGAATAAGAACTTGCTTATCAATTGGACAGAGTCTTAGCTTGTGAATAGTGAACGTACCTTGGACCAAGTACTGGCTTGGCTTTTATAGTGAAATGGAGTAATTTGTGGGCTGATTTTGAGGGATGTCAATCCCCATAATTAAGGAGGAATAATTGCCGGGCATGATTGGAGGCAATCCCTGATTTTTAGCCTGTGATCTCGGGAACGCGTAGACGTGGCCCGTGATTCTTGGAGACAGTTACTGGCCTGCTTGGGCGTGCTCGCGTTGTGTTCTGCTCGTGTGTATCATGCTCGTGTGTTCGCGCGGTGCTCGCGCAGTGCTATGCTATTGGCCTGCCTTCTGGGCTAAAGTCCCTGCCCGAATATGTCCTGACCGGTGCATCCGGGCATCAAGATATTTTTGGTGTCATCAATGGCCCCCTGCTCCTTGTCCAAGAAATATTTATGCTCGTGGCGAGGAGCAATCATGGTTGTTAGGCGTTTAGTTGGGCGACATCATCTGTGAAGTGACCAAAAGGACGGAAGGCTGCCGCTTGGGAAACCATGCCTGTTTGGTTTCAAGGCGCTTTAAATAGATTTGGGCGATCCCTCTTGCCATTTTTACAAGTTATTTCCTTCTTCTACTGCCGCCGCTGCTGAGATTTTTCGTGGAGCTTCTACCCTTCCAGAATTCTTGCTGCCCTAGTTGATATTTTCGCAAGTTCATCCTTCTTCTGCATTGCAACTCCAGGTATTTGCTCGCGTCCCTCTCTCAATTTCTCTGTTTCGCCTTTGAGTTTTCATTTTGGGGGTTTCGTTGATAGCCGTGAATAGGCCATGGAGGATGTTGTTTCGGGGGCGTTGTTCTTCAAATGAGGAGGATTTTGTGTTGCGAACCCTCTGAGAGGGTTTAAGTCCTGCATTACGGTAGATCTTGGGTTTAGGGTTTCTTCCCCTCTTTACCCCTTTTCGCTAATACCGTACTTAGCCAGCCTTCTTTTTTCCCCTTTGTAGTGATGTCGTCCTCCGTTAGTCTTCGCGGTGCATCTGATTCAGAGGCCACCCATTCGGAGGAAGTTTTTGATTATGACCGCGAGCAAGGTTTGAGTGAGCCGAGCTCTGAGTCCACCCCTCCGACTTCTCCAGTGAGTGATTCCTCCAGCGAGGTCCAGGTCACCCGAGTAGTTGAAGCCCCGAGCACAGACAGTGATTCAGCGAGCTCGAGCTCGCCGAGACTTGCTCGGGCGTGAGCTCGCGGTGTCCGATCAAAGTCTGCTTCTCTCTCAGGGACCTCAGATGACTTATGGAGGTCTTTCGATGGAGATAGAGATGTTCAAAATTGGTTTTCCACTCTTGGAATAGATGAACAAATGTATCGTGTCCGAGTGCTCGATCCTCGGAGTGAAAATGTTGAGTTCCGTGATCACACTGATCGGGTGGTATTCTTCTACGAATTTTTCCAAGTGGGATGGCGTCTGCCTTTGGATCCCTTCATAGTTGAGTTTCTGATGGCTTCTCAGGCCGTCCCTTCCGATCTCATGTTGAACACTGCTCGAGTTCTGAGCTCGTTTATTGTATTGTGCCGTCTGCTCGGCTTCGAGCCTTCTCTGTCGGTGTTGAGGAAATATTTTGTGTTCAGCACGGACAAGCGGACGCAGCGCATTTCTGCCCGCTCGAAGCCAAAATGTCCTCGCCTTTTCAGCGACTTTCCCAACAAGACGGAGAAGTGGGACGAGAAGGTTCTGCTTGTTGAATCGCGACTTGGGTGGCCTTTCCCACCGGCCATTGATAAAGCCGTGCCTCCCAAAAGGAATGTGGATGCTTCCTCGTCGTGGGATCGTGAGTTAGATGCTGCTATCGAGGCAGCTCTAGAAATTGATGGCCAGGTCCAGACTTGGACGTTTGATTGGAAAGCTCTGACCGGTGACGTCGAGCTATTACGTCTGGTCGGCGTCAATCGTCTGCCCGTTGGGGGAGTTCCTGCTAGGGTAGTGATGGCTAATGAGTTGCCTCACCCCGCTTGGGGCCCTCATCAGGACATGGCTTTTCCGGGCGACTGTTTAGCCTGCAAGGAGATTGACACCCGTTGTGTTGCCCCTTTGGATCCTTCTGGTTTGACTCTGTATTTTTAGGTATTTTAGTTTAACGCTTTTCTTGTTTATAGGCCTGATGTCGCTTTTTGGTTGCAGAAATGAAGAGGATAAATGTTGACGCCGCCAAGAAGGATGCTACCGAGCGCCGATCCACTCTCTCCACTTTGCCCCCGGCGACCACGCCCAAAGTACCCACCGGAGATCCCAAGGTGGGCTCCTCGGGAACGGTCTCGGGCAAATCCAAGGCTCCGGTGGCCGCTAATCCCCCTACCCGATCTTCTCCTCGGCGATCCTCGGCTGCTCGCTCGGAGGATGCCTCTGATCCTACTGCTCAGCCGGACCCAGCTGCTCTCTCACATCGCAAGAGGAAGAGTGGCGAGGAGGCTACCGAGCGCTCTGTGCGCTCAAAAGGTCCAGACGCTGCAGCGGGGACTTCTGGTGCTGAGGCTCCCCAAGCAGGCAGGCCTTCATGGATGGAGCCAGACTTCAAAATGCCGACCTCGCGGGAAGCTTCAATGGCCCTCACTACAGAACTGGCCAACGTTCCGGTGATTGATAATATTGATCTCCGCGTTCGTGGAGCTGCTGCCATTTGTGGCCAGGGAATTGTCCAGAGGGCTTCCCACGCGGGCTTAGTTCGTCGCAATTCCCGCGAGTCGAATGGAGTCTTGTTCGGCCAAGCTGGCCTGGCCGCTTGTGAGGTAAATTTAGCCATTCTTTTCACTTTGTGTCTGCTCTCATCCCCAGTTGTTCCGACTAACCATACGTTTTTCAGATGCTGACCAACTTCAACATGCTCGCTGCTCGTGCCTCCGAGTCTTCGGCTAGGGTTGCCAATCTGAAGGGAGAGCTCAAGGGAATGGAGACATTGCTGGCCAAACGAAATGGGCAGCTCATTGCCAAGGACAAGGAGGTCCTGGCTAAAACTGAAGAGGTCTCTAAGCTTGAGGCTGAGCTGAAGGCCCTGAAAGACCAGCATGAGCTTCTAAAGGGAACCGAGAAGTCTCTCCGCTCCAGAAATGCCGAGCTCGAGCAGAAGGTCCCCCAACTGGAGATGGAGAAACTCGAGCTGGGTCGCGACTTGGAGAGGTCGGTGGCCTACGTGGCGCAGGTCAAGGCGGCTAGTGAGGAGGAGGTCATCACTCGCTACCGGGCATCCGAAGCTTATCAGGAAGACTTGACTAATGCGGTCTCCCCCTACTACGATCAGGGGGTCCAGCATGCCCTTCGGGTGCTCGGTGGTCTCGGCCTGAATGGGGTCACCGTCGACGCCCTCGCTGACGTCTCCTCGGCTTCCTACTATGGGGCTGAAGCTCGCCGTGGGCACGCTTGGTACCCTTTCGACGAGGAGGACTTGGTCTTGCTGAAGGAAAGCGACCAACTGGAGGGACGTGAGGAGTGGATTCCTCCTACTCCTTTGGTGGTCAACGTCCGGACAGTGCTCGAGGCCCGTCGTCTCGCGGAGGAGGTTATACCTGCTACTCCGGCCGCTGAAGCTCCCGATGGGAATCAGGCTGAGGTCGGGGGGACGACTGTCGAGGCGGCCCCTACCGAAGGAAACGTTGCGGCCCCATAATCTTTTTTGTTGTAAATGCTTTTGTTGGCCTGCGTGCCCCCCTCTTCTCCTTTATTTGTAAAGACTTCTTGTTTATTTTAATGAAACTGTAGCTAGCCGTAACTTGCATCTTTCGTATTCTGTTCGGTCTTGCGAACATGTCTGGTCGTGGCTAATAATTGCTTCTTTCATGTTCTATTCGGTCTTGCGAACATGTCTGGTCGTGGCTATTAATTGAGATAATTTTAACCAGATCCTGAAACAAAATAACTTTAACCAGAACTTGAAATTTTTACAAGTCTCAGATTCTGCCCGACTTTGCGAGCATTTAGGCTAAATGATAGATAATAAGTAGTTTAGTTCGAACTTGCGACTACAACTAATTATGGCCTATCATGACTTGAGTTTAAACAAGTCTCATGCCCTACTCGGTCTTGCGAGCATTGGGACAACTTGAAATATAACAAGCCGTTCTGCTCGATCTTGCGAGCGTCATGAGAACTAGTGATAAGTCTAATCACAATAACTTGAAATTTAACAAGTTTTATTTTTTGCTCGTTCTTGCGAGCATAATTGAATAACAGGAATGATAATAAAACATTAAATCAAGCTTTATTTCATTTATTGTCATGCTTCAGTTTACAAATCAACTTTTCGTAAGATCTTACCTATTGATAGTATCTCCTAAGATGATCTGCATGCCATGGGTGTTTTAGGTCAACTTCCTTCTTAGTTCGCAACATGTAGGTTCCTTCTTTGACTACTTTTGTGACTTGGAAGGGACCTTCCCAATTTGGCGAAAGTTTGCCCATTTCTACTCGCTGTCCGGTAGCTTCAATTTTTCGAAGAACCCAGTCGCCGATCATGAAAGATTTCTTGTGAACTCTTTTGTCATGATGACCCTTGGCCCTCTGCTTGTAGTTGATCATTCTCATTTTCGACTCCAGTCTTTTTTCTTCGAGCAGATCCATATCCATTAGCCGCTCATGGTCGTTTGTCTGTTCGTTGAATTTTGAGACTCTGATCGTTGGTAGGGCCATCTCCACCGGGGCCATGGCCTCAGAACCATAAGTTAAGGCGAAAGGAGTTTCTCCTGTTGGCCCCCTGACCGTAGTTCTAACGGCCCAAAGTGCGGCGGGCAACTCATCTAGCCATCTCCCTGCTCTTCCCTCAAGATTCCTTTTGAGAGCGTGCAGCACTTGCTTATTCCCGGCCTCTGCCTGTCCGTTGCCCTGCGGGTATGCAACCGAAGACTGCCAGTGTTTGATGTGCAGATTTTCACAAGCCCTCGTAAATCTTTCGGAGAATTGAGTTCCATGATCAGAGACGATTGCTCGGGGTACTCAAACGGCACCGATGAAATCGTGTACAAAATTGATGGCGTTTTCTTCTGTTATGCTCGCTAGAGGCTTAGCTTCAATCCATTTGGTAAAGTAATCAATTGCCACGATCACGTATTTGCAATTTCCCCGGGCAGTGGGGAAAGGTCCAATTAAATCTATTCCCCACATGTCGAATGGCCATGACGCAACCACCGTGCTCGGTAGATGGTAGTCGGGGTATGTCCGCATATCGTTGGCATTTGTCGCATCTTCGACGTAGTTTTCGCCTTCTCTTCTCGGGTTCATCCAAGAATAGCCCGCCGAGATTACTTTGTCTGCCAAAGTTCTGGCCCCTGGGTGACCCCCGCATACTCCTTCATGAACCTCGGCGAGAAGGCGTTCGGTCATTTCAGGTTGTACACACCTTAACAAGGGTCTTGAGAATGATCGCCTGTATAGAATTCCATCTATAACCGTGTATCGAGCGACGCGCTTTTGTATCGTTCGAGCTTGATCTTTATCCTCGGGTAAAGTGCCTTGCTCGATGTAATCCTGTAGCTCATCGATCCAGCACCTCTCGGTGATCTCTATATCCAGGATTTTTGCTCGCTCGATTGCTGGCATCTCGATGTGCTCGATCATTACGGCGGGGTGGAGATGCGAGATTTCTGTTGCGATCTTGGACGAGATAGTCGCTCGTACATTCTCGTTCGATCAATTCGATTAATTCCCAAAATTGCATTCGGCTAGCAACTCCTCGCCGGTTCGCGTATTTCTCTAAGGTGGGGTTATTCACCCCATACTCCCTTAACTTGATTCACAATGAGCTGTGAATCACGTAGATGACTATATTCGAATTCCTATGTCCAATGCCAATTCTGTGCCCGCTATCAGTGCTTCGTATTCGGCTTGATTGTTGGACATTGGGAATGTAAAGCGCAGCGCTTTTCAAGTGATCTTCATGCTCGGGGGAATGAGTATGATGCCGCGCCGCTTCCGACTTGCCGGAAGCTCCATCGACGAATAGCTCCCAATAGACACTTGGTCTACTCCGCCGGGTAGGACTCTCGTCTCTCTCTGTCTCTTCCCTTCTCGGTCGAAAAACTTGTTTCGACCAGAAATCTGCTAGTGCACGTGCCCGATCGCTCTTTTGGGACTATAATCGATGTCGAATGTGAGTTCGATCGACCATTTTAGCACCTTCTGACGAGTCGGTTTGTGTAGAATTTTCCTTAGTGGATAATCTGTGTATACAAGTATGGGATGTGCGTAAAAATAAGCCCGTAGTTTGCGAGCCGAGACAACAAGCGAGTAAGCTAATTTTTCGCATTAAAATAACGGGCTTCGACACGGGTCGAGCCTTAGATACATAATAAACGGTCTTTGTACATTTGAGTCTTCCTAACCAAGACCGCAGCCTGCTGCTCGGTGGCCGCGAGATACACAAATAGTTTTTCCCCAAGAACGGGGCTGCTCAGCAGTGGGGGCTTGCCCAGATATTCTTTGAGCCGCTCAAACGCCTCCGAGCATTCTTTCGACCACACAAACCCCTTATTTCCGCGCAGAATCTTGAAGAAGGGTAAGCATTTTTCTGCTGATCGGGAGATGAACCTTCCCAATGCGATGATGCGGCCGTTCGGCCTCACGTCCCGATTGATCGAGGTCGTTTCATTTCGAGGGGCCTTTATTTTCTCGGGATTGGCCTCTATTCCCCTCTGGTTGACCATGAAGCCCAAGAATTTTCCTGCTCGGACGCCGAAAACACATTTGCTCGGATTGAGCTTCATGTTGTTCTTACGAAGGTTGGCGAACGTTTCGGCCAGATCAGAAATATGGTCGCGACCCTTCGATTTCACGACCATGTCATCTACATATGCCTCGACATTCCTGCCAATCTGCGATGAGAATACCTTGTTGATCATCCGTTGATATGTGGCCCCAGCGTTTTTTAGTCCGAAAGGCATCATCTTGTAGCAGAATAGTCCGCCGGCTGCTCGGAAGGCTGTATGGGCCTTGTCATGTTCTGCCATCTTTACTTGGTGATATCCGGAGTAAGCATCCATGAAGCTGAGCATCTCGAATCCAGCTATGGCATCGACCAGTCGGTCTATTCGCGGGAGCGGGTAGCAGTCCTTTGGGCAAGCCTTGTTTAAGTCTGTGAAGTCTACACATAGCCTCCACTTTCCGTTGGACTTCTTAACCATGACCACATTAGCCAACCAGGTTGGGTAATGGATTTCCTCGATTATGCCCGCTGCGAGTAGCTTTTCAATTTCTGCTTTGATAGCTTTATCCTTTTCAGCCGAGAACTGTCTTGCTCGCTGTTGGACAGGTCGGAACTCTGGACTGATGTTGAGCTCATGAAGAGCAACGTCCTCGCTAATCCCCTTCATATCCTCGACTGTCCATGCAAAGACATCGAGACTCTGTTTCAGGTGCTCGATTAGCTGTTCGCGTTCGCTCTCTCCCAGGCTTTTTCCAATTTTGATCTTCTGCTCAGGATGCGCTGGATTGATGATTACTTCTTCCAGCTCGCCGTGAGCTTCAATTTCAGGGTTGTCCCTGACTTGCAAGGTTTCCACCTCTAATTCTTTCTTCTTCCCGAGAACTTGCTCGGTACTGCTCCCGAGAGCTTGCTCGGTGTTGTGTCCGAGTACTTGCTCGGAAGCCGTGAGATCGAGTATAACTCCTAACTGCATCGGAGTTATCTCTGAGAATTCCTCCTTCCTCGAAAACTCGACTTCGTTGTTGCCATCGGAGATTGTGAGTTTTCGTTTTGCCTTGTGTGTCTCTTGGAGGTATCTGTATATGGAGCTTGGTTGGCTTCTGAGCTCTCCTACCCCATGTGGTGTTGGAAATTTTGCCCGCTGATGTGGGGCTGATACCACCATTTGGAATTTTACCATAGAGGGGAGGCCTAAAATGGCATTGTAATGTGCTCGGAGTTCGATAACAAGGAATGTTATCTTCTCCGTCCTAGTCCTTTGTCCCACGCCGATCATGACCTCCAGCTCGATCGTTCCTTTAACCGCAACTTTGTGGTTGGTGAATCCTTCAAGATGACCCACGCATGGTTTAAGGTGGACATCTGAGTAACCCATCTGTTTGAAGCAGTTGTAATAAAGGACGTCACGAGATGCGCCCGTGTCCAGCAATATTCTTTCAACCTCCCAGTAGTCTATGCTCGCTTGCACGGCCAAGGCTTGCTCGGCTGCTAAAGTTGTGGTTGCCAACTCGCTCTGCGTGAATGTGATAGCTTCCTCACGCCTCCCGAGCACCACAGGAACAGATGGCACCTTATCCAACAAATGGATTTGACTTTTCAACTTTGTGATGCTCAGTTCGTCCTCCAAGATGACGGATATTCTTCCTCTTGGTTGACGGTTGTGACCCGGGTCTTGCCCGGTTCTGTTTCCGCCCGCGTTGTGCCTGGCTTTGAACCGATCTAGCTTCCCTTGATTTATCAGCTTTTGTATTTCCCTCTTAAGCTGAAAACACTCCTCGGTCGTGTGACCGATGTCATTGTGGTACGCGCAATGTTTTGTCTGGTCGCGCGTATGACTGTATTCAGGGTCGAGGGGAATCGCGGGTGGTAGTTCGGCTCCGATCTGGTTCATGATTTCTTCCCTGGGGACATTCAGCAATTCGAACTCACGGCGAGTCCGATTCTTTCCAAACCACTTTTTCTTCGCGCCTGAGCCGGACACTTCGTCATCGCGAGTTTTGTCTTTATCCTTATCTTTCCCCTTTTTGGTTGCTCCCTCCTCGGTCGTGGTGACATAACTCTGGGTTCTGGTAAACATCTCGCCGCGATCTACTGGTGGTCGCATTCCCAAGTCTGTTTTGAGAAACCCTTTGTTTAGTCCTGCCTGGAAGCACATAGTGACCTCCCGGTCAGTCAGATCGTCGCATTACCCGAGCATCTTCTTGAATCTGTTGAAATAATGCCCGGTGGATTCGGTGGCCCCCTGTCGGATATTGCGAGATCCATTCTTGCCTTCGGGTGGCCCCGATCGAATCGATCATAAACTTCCTCTTCAAATCTGCCCATCCCGTTATGGATCCTCTGGGCAATCGGCCATACCATTTCACTGCTTTCTCCTTCAATGTGCTTACAAAGGCCTTGCATTTGAGAGCTTGATTGGTTGTGACCATGTTGATTTGATTCTCAAAACTTATAACATGGTCGCGGGCAAGACTGCTTCCATTGTACTTGTCGAACACGGGTATTTGCATGTCCGGATTTGGAGGGTGCGTACTATCCGGCCAATGGGACGTCCTCTTCGGAAGGGACGTCAACTTTGCTCGCCCGACTCTAAGGCGATCAGGCGTTGTCTGACCTCCTCGTATTTGTCCTGCTCCGCTTGTGTCCGCAATGGAGGCGGGATGTGAGTTTCTCCTCCATGGTGCTCGCTACGCACACCCCTCTCCGATCCCCTTCTGGGCGACATGCGCCTAGGTGATGGCGAGCGATTTGACCGATGTGACCGGGCTCCATTCTCGACCCGTCTGCCTCGGTCAATTGTTCCTCTAGGCGACTTGCGTCTAGGGGATGGCGTGCGCCTTGACCGACGAGAATGAGCTTCCTCTCTTCTCAGTCGTTGGGAGGGTGGTAAGGATTCAACCTCCTCGCTGCGAGCACGATTCCTCCTTCGCGGAGCCTCCGGCATAGTTAGCCGGCTATGTATACTCTGAGCTCCGCGAACTCCCGAGCATTGGGGTGCTTTTCCCCGATTGTTTGGCCTGTTCTCCAACTGCTCTCTCCTCCCGTTAGCCCCGGTACTTGCCGGGTTATTAGGAGGATCTTGCCGGTTGCCACGATCGCCTTGCGTCCGCGAAGGAGCTGGGCGGGGAGCGCTCATAGTTGGAATATCGGGGAAAAGCTGCTCCTCTACTGGCACCATGGGTTGTCCCATGGCGAGTAGCTGCTGGTTCAACGCGTACATCCGGCTCAAATATTGGGCCTGGTTGGTTAGTGCAGCTAGCCGAGCTTGCTCGGTCAATGTTGCGGCCTCGGGAGCCGCTGCCTGTGCTCGTCGAGCATTAAGCTGGTCACGAAGCTCCACCTCTGTATTTGGTCGAGGAGGTGGAAGTAAGTGGGAGGGCCCCACATGATCTGATTGTGCTGAGTTGGCGTGAGCAGCGGCCGATTGTGACCTAGTGATTCGGGCATTTGGATTGGGTGGTGCACGGCCTCTGGGCTGTTGTGGAGGCAGTTGTGTGGTTTCACCACCTACAACCTCCAAGGCCGGCTCCTCCACCATAAGAGTGTTTGCGTTATGAACCATGTTTCAAGTGTGTACTATGAAGAGAATTCCCGGCAACGGAACCAACTGATGATGCACAAAATGGCACGGTCAGGAACTCTCTGGAATCTTCGTGAAACTTGGATATCTGGGCTTGAGCTAAGAACCTGAAATGGACTGAAAACACGCTAGGGTGAATGCAGGGGCTTGCCCTGCTAAGACACTCCGGCGTGAGAATAAGAACTTGCTTATCAATTGGACAAAGTCTTAGCTTGTGAATAGTGAACGTACCTTGGACCAAGTACTGGCTTGGCTTTTATAGTGAAATGGAGTAATTTGTGGGCTGATTTTGAGGGATGTCAATCCCCATAATTAAGGAGGAATAATTGCCGGGCATGATTGGAGGCAATCCCTGATTTTTAGCCTGTGATCTCGGGAACGCGTAGACGTGGCCCGTGATTCTTGGAGACAGTTACTGGCCTGCTTGGGCGTGCTCGCGGTGTGTTCTGCTCGTGTGTATCATGCTCGTGTGTTCGCGCGGTGCTCGCGCAGTGCTATGCTATTGGCCTGCCTTCTGGGCTAAAGTCCCTGCCCGAATATGTCCTGACCGGTGCATCCGGGCATCAAGATATTTTTGGTGTCAGCTCAAGTGGTACTCATGCTCCATGAACTGTGTATTTATCCTGGAGGTCACAGGTTCGAAACTGGGTACGCCAGTTTCAGGGTGTGAGGAAGTGCAAAAACCCGCTGCCAGTGTGACACCACATGAACCACACTGCCAGGAGCGGGGAGACCCCTGTGAGCATGATTGATCGCCGGTCCAGAACCTCTAGCGGGTTCCCGGAACAATTATGTCTCATCACTCACGTTGTCTTTTTTGCAGAGCAATACATACACATCTTAGATATCAAAATGGAGAGATTGTCGAATGATTTCCCAAGCCAATAAACAACGAGCAAATTCAGTACCCCCCGGGCGGGTACAACTAATTTTTTATGTAACATTAGTTGGTTCCATTGCCGGGAACATGAAAGCGTCCCAAAATATTACCAGAACAAGTTCATTGAAGAGTTGAACGAAGTTTGAAATTAGCGAAATGGAAGCTTGGAGGCATACTGTTTAAGCGGTCAACTTTAGTGGAATGGATGGGCCTTGTTACCTCCATTAGCACTTTCTCTCTCCCTTGGAACTCCACTATCACCACACAAATCCAATGAATCCATTTTACCCCAAAAAATCAATGGAATAGTCAAAATCCATTCAAGCTTGGCAGAAAGGGGATGATGAAAATGGGCCAGATCTAGATCTCGCTAGGTAGCAGTTCACCTCCCTGTTCAAGCTTTGAGAAAAAAACAACATTTCTCAAGGTGATAATTATTCCCGGATCATGAGCATCTTTGTTCATCTCAAATCAATCAACCCACCGAGTAAACTCAACTCTTTTTCATGACCGAACCCAAATTGGGTATGTGTTTGACTGAAATAAATGAGTATGGAGAAGAGAATAAACTCCCTGGATGAATGCGCCTTGCCAATGCCGTAACTCTAAAAGTAGCCACTAACGGCCATCACATGCGTCCACATGAGCTGCCAAAAATGGCTGGAATTGCTAAGGCCATTCACGCCCTGGAAGCTCAGAAATGATGTACGTAAAATGTTCTGTGCTAGTTACAACCATGTCTTGTTCCACTACTGGCAGTTAGAACTCAACCCATTACTTGCCTCAGTTACAACCTTGGTGTCTTCAATGCTGGACGGTTACAAGCTAGCCCCTCCACTATGGGAAATTACAGTGTGGCCTATTCATTGCTTGACAGTTATGAAGTGGCCCCTCATCGTTAGATAATTACAATCATGCCCCCTACAATGGGACAATTACAAAGTTTTGTTAAAATTTTGTAAACGAGCCTGGTTAAACTTCAAGGTCAAAATCAAATGAACCTTGCCGGTCAAGGTCAAATTCAAATGAACCTTGCTGGTCAAGGTCAAATAAACCATGCAGGTCGAGGTCAAAATTCAAACGAGCCTTGTTAAATTTCAAGGTCAAATCGAACGAACTTCACAGGTCGAGGTCAACTTAATAAATCTCTAAGTAGAGATCAAAATTAAACAAGTCTTGTTAAACTTCAAGGTCAAATCAAACAAACCTCATAAGACGAGGTCAACTCAATTGAGCCTCTACATACGAACCTTGTAGGTTGAAGTCAACTCAATTAAGCTTCTAAGTTGAGGTCAAAATCAAACGAGTCATGTTAAACTTCAAGGTCAAATCAAGCGAACCTCTCCGTCATGGTCAAATCAAATGATCCTCTTCGTCGCGAGGTCAAATCAAAATGAACCTCTAAGTCGAGCTCAAATCAAAACGAACCGTTAAGTCGAGGTCAAATCAAACGAACCTCTATGTTGAGGTCAAATCAAACAAACCTCTACGTCTAGGTCTAATTAAACGAACCTCCAGATCAAGGTCAAATCAAACGAACCCTGCCCGTCCAAAGCAAGACATCGAAGCCTCAACAGGTTCAAGATGAACATGAGCAAATAATACTCCTCACCCTCGAGATGAACCTCGAGGAATAAGGAGCGGAGGGCTACTGATATGAATATTTTGGACCCGTGATAAAGTGTTCGGGCCTAACTCAAGCAACTGGGCTCTTAACGAAGAGTGGCTTGGCCCACTCGAGTATATATTAGCCACTTCCTCTTTCAGCCTAAGGTAAGTTAGTTTTGGGGGAAAAAATATTTAGTTTTTCTCTCTTGTTCTCTGATGACCCATAAACTGACAATCACACTAGAGGGTTTTGGCGAGGAATCCTCCTCGCCCTTATCATAGTGTCTTTTTTGTGGATGAATACATACACATGCCAGATATCCAAACGGAGAGATCGCCGGACGATTTCCCAAGCCAATGAACGACAACCAAATTCAATACCCCCGACACAACTGATTTTTTTTATGTAACATCACTTATTTTATCTTTTTAATGGTGGCATCGGTGATTTGGATTTTAATTTGAGTGCATGTGCTAACTATTTTTTGAGTGGTGTTTCAGCAAAGTTAGTAAATTACGGGATGATTATAATACGTTAAAAGAAGCATACAAGTTGAATACATAATTTTTTGAAAGTTACGACAAAAAGTTTGGTGTAATAAACAATTCGACTATAAGTTAAAACAAGACACTTATTTAGGAATGGAGAGAGTAACAAATAATATATTTTTCGACTTTCTAATATTTTCATGTTAAAAATCTTATTTGAACAGTTCAAAAAAATATTAATAATATAAATCAAATAATTAAAATAATAAAATTATATCAAAATTTTGTGTATACCAAGCTTTATATGTGAAGTACAATACATTTAAAGTTTTTTTTACGTGTACTATATGATTCAACTTAAAAGTATGAGTATTTTATAATCTTTCTCAGTTCCTTCATATTAGGTGCTACCTTAACTTATTCCACCTTTCCGAGAGAGTCCAAACATGTCACCCTACGCTCGACCTATACATTTAAAAATTACCTTCTGGTGCTAGCCATAAGATTTGAATCTGAGTAAATAGCCTGAACCATAAACTCGACTGCCAATTCATAAAACTTTTTAGTGCTGTTATAATTTTTGAACAACAGTCAATTAGGAGTCATCAAAAACTTTTATGTGAGAACATTTTAGAGATTTTTCATTTGTTTTTTGTTGCTCAGCAACAAAAGAGATTGAAATTACATATAACAAGAGAATTACAATACGAGTAGGGCTTCTTAAACTTTCTATTGAGATGAAACTATCTCATGAGACCCAAAGCATGGCCCTTGTATTAAAAAGGTCAGCATATTAAGAGTTGACTGGGTTTATATATACACAGATTGCCGCCATCTCTCGCTATTGGCCAATTAATCTAAGTCGTACAATGTCCACCACTGCAATATTTTGTTAGTTTGAAAAATAAGTAATGCTATGAGTATATGAGTATCTAAAGAGCACTAATTTTTTTTATCCTAAATGAAGTGTCTGCTGATGTGATAGTTGATGTGGTACAAAAACAAAATAAAAAATCATAATTAATGAATCACATCAGCTGACACATCATTTGATACAAAAAATTAGCTACTCTTTAGATACTCATAGCATCACTCGAAAAAATTGCCAAATTAAATACTCCCTTATCAGTCTATAGGAAACTACGCTACGAGTATAACTTTTTCGAAACTATACTAAAACGTATTATAATTTAGGTGCTTCATAATTTTTGAAAAAATAGTTAAATTCTCGTCAAACATCGATCAAAATATTGGGCATATTGACAAAACAAAAAAGTCAATATATACCTTATCAATTGAACTTAGGGAGCATTTTATCATGATTATTGTTATTATTATTATTATTATTATTATTACTATTTTGTGTGATTAGCAATACAGTTGTGGTCAGCTTGGGCAGCTCGACTAATCCACATCTCGAGCACTACTAGAAACTGGGTAGTCACTAACGGAGGAATCACCGACGGAACGTCCCGTAGGTTGTTATTGACTGAGTTTGGTGATTACCGATGGATTTCCGGCAGTAACCTGGCGAACTTTCAAATCATTGACGGACCAAAATTTGTCTTTGATTTCCGTCAATAAATTGGGAATAATCCAAAAATATTTTAAAATCTCCGTCGGAAATTAGTGTATTTCCGATAGTGGAGCCTGTCAAATTTAGTCCATTTTGGACTGCTCTAAAAAGACTTAGCCTAAAGCCTCAAAGTTTTCATTGAAACCACTTAGCCACGAGACATACGACTACCCTGTAAAGTCATAAAATAGAATTTTGTTTCATTTTTTTGAGGTAGAGAAATGATATTATTGCATCTTGCATTATCCGAGTGGCAGCTACAAATTCAAACGCTGACTTCCACTTATGGAAGTCAAACATTCTTCCCTCGCAAAGACTCATAAGTTTTTTAATATTTGATTTGGTCAGTATAAATTGGCAAAGTCAAAATGTACATTTGACATGTTCAACACGCAACCAGACAAAGCAGTTTCGTAGCCTTGATGTGTATATAAGTGAGATTGAGTTCCCTTCATGTGCATCAAACATTCTTCATATAGTATCTACTTTCATTCTCTCTCTCTCTCTCTCTCTCTCTCTCTCTCTCTCTCTCTCTCTCTCTCCATCTCTTCAGACACACACACACTGAGTTCTTGAACGTTAAAAGGTGGTTCTAATCTCAAGATGGGTTCTACAGCCTGGTGGAGATTGATTAATGCTGCTCTCCTTGCAATTCTCTTCTTTCATGGTTTCTCCTTGGCCGAAAATGGTAATGTTATAATAGATTTAGTTTGATCTTTTTTCTTACTCCTAGCTAGTACTGTTTTCTCAATTAATACTTATTCTGTTTCCCTCTCTCTCTCTCTCTCTCTCTCGTCACAGCTCCTAACTTCACCTTCATGCGCCAAGCAACCACTGCTCCAAGAGTTTCCTACTACGACTACATCGTTGTTGGTGGCGGCACTTCCGGATGTGCATTAGCCGCCACTCTCTCGGAGAAATATAAGGTTCTCCTCCTTGAACGTGGTGGCTCTCCCTATGGTAACCCCAATATCAGCAGGGTTGAGCCTTGGGTCGAACTCATGACCAACGGTTCTCCTGGATCCCCTTCACAGCCCTTCGTGTCGGAGGACGGCGTTAATAGTGTACGTCCACGGGTCTTAGGTGGCGGTACCTCCATCAATGCCGGCTTCTACTCACGTGCCCAGACGAGCTTCGTCAGAGAGGCTGGATGGGATGGCAAATTGGTCAATGAGTCATTCCGATGGGTTGAAAACAAGGTGGTTTTTCAGCCGCTAGTTAGGGGTTGGCAATCAGCACTTAGGGAAGGAATGGTGGAGGCCGGGGTGACGCCTTATAATGGGTTCACATATGATCATCTAACTGGGACTAAGGTTGGTGGCACCATAGTTGATGCACAAGGGAATAGGCATACCTCTGCTGATTTACTAGAGTATGCAAACGCAAGACGGATTACTGTTTTGCTTCGTGCAACTGTTCACAGAATACTGTTTAACAAAAAAGGTTTCTACTTTCTCATTTGAAGTGCGCATATACATGTATACATATATTTTTACTTTAAGGGTTATCTACCATTTTTCATTTAAGCATTAACACGTTCGTGTTCACTCTAACAGAAAAATCAAGACCTGTGGCCAATGGAGTGGTATTCACAGATGCGTCTGGTCGCAAGCATAGAGCATATTTGAAAGACGACTTCAAGAATGAAATTATACTTTCTGCTGGGGCATTGGGAAGCCCACAACTTTTGATGTTAAGTGGCTTGGGCCCAAAAGAGCATCTTGAGTCCCATAACATCAAAGTTGTTTTGAATCAACCTTTAGTTGGTCAACGTATGAAAGATAACCCAATGAACAATGTTTTTATACCCTCTCCGATTCCCGTGGACATCGATGCCATTGTGCTCGCTGGTATCACTCCTTCTGGAAACTACATTGAAGGGGGAAGTGGCCTTAACCTTGGATTTGCAAGTCCTAGTGCTTACGGAAACTTTTCTTTTAGGGTATGTATACGTTACTTCATTTCAAACACTTTAAAGTTCTAGTAAATAACATATATTTTCCTAGGTTACGTTAGGACCATGGTAGTTGTTTTAGCATATTAAACTTAGTACTTAAAAGCCTACCACCGCTTGTGCTTTAGTGAAATTCATAGCTACTAACTGATGGATACTTTATTATTTCAGATGGGTGGATTCATACTTACGAAGTTCATAGGTCCGCAATCCTTTGGCCATCTAGAGCTTCGAAACCGCAACCCAAGTGACAACCCTGCAGTCACATTCAACTACTTTAAAGATCCTGTAGACTTGCAAAGATGTGTTCGTGGGGTTGCAACCATCTTACGCATAGTCGAATCAAATGCATTCTCAAATTACAAAGTTTCTTCCCTCTCAGGGCAAGACATTCTCAACATTACTACGCGCTTGCCTCAAAACTTTCCTGTACATGCTAACACTTCTACCTCCCTGGAACAATTTTGTAAGGATACAGTGAAGACCATATGGCATTATCATGGTGGCTGTCAGGTTGGAAGTGTGGTTGATCATGACTATAAGGTCTTCGGTGTGGGTGCGCTTCGAGTCATTGATGGATCAACTTTTGATTCCTCCCCAGGAACTAATCCTCAAGCTACTGTGATGATGCTTGGAAGGTATTTACTAATGGTTCATATATATTCAACATTTTTTCTATTTTATTTTTGTTTGAAATTATTAAATTAACAAGTGATTTTATTCTCTTATGGTGCAGGTACATGGGAATTAGAATACTGGAAGAAAGACTTCAGAAGTGATGGCTTGAATTGATGTCATTCAATAATTATGAAATTTCATCTTTCTTAGTCAACGTATATTCAATTGATTTTTTCTCGTGAGAGTGCATAAGAAGCTGGTGGTGAAAGTCGCAATCATCCAATATGTCATGTGCGATAGGTTTAGCTCAATAGAATAATTAAGTAACATTGAGTTTATTCACATATTTGTAATTAATTCACCATTGAATGTAACTTTGGAATTTATTAGATTTTTGCCTTCACCTTTATTTTTTATTACAAATTCATATTTTGAATTTTTCTTTTATATTCTTAGAGTGCATTCAGAATTCATTTGCTCCACATTAAACTGACAATAGTTTAAGTACTTTGGTGGACTTGGTTTCGGCCATGTAATTGGATACAACACTTTTGTCCCTATTATTTGAGATAATATATAATAGTATATGATTGGAAAGAGGGCTCAATTAATTTTGGCTCTGATAGAAGAAAAAATTAAAGTAATATATACTGATGTGATTGAAGTTAGAGTAAGGCTATGGGTACCTAAAGAGTACCAATTTTTTTGCACCAAATGATGTGTCAACTGATGTGTCAGCTGATGTAATGCATTAATTTTATTTTTGATTTTATTTTTTGTACCGAATCAGCTGCCACATCAGCTGACACATCATTTTGTGTAAAAAGTTAGGTACTGTTTAGGTACACATAGCATTACTCTTGAAGTTATGAACGACGAATCCATGCTTATTGTTAGAATTATGATTCAGCGGACTTGTTAAAAAAAAAAAGTAAGAAGAAGCTACGACAATAGTTATAATGCTTATGCTATCTTTGAAATTAATGAATGCTTGATACTCAATAACTAGTGATTATCTTTCAGTTTATTATGGGATCGACTATTTTTCATTACATTGTGAATATGAGATTGTTAGACCTCCGTAGGCAGTGGACGGAGGTGCACAAGTCGAGATGAAACTAAAGCAAGAGAGAAAAGGCATATGCAAGAGAATTACGGGAATATGATATTGTCGGACCACCTCAAAAGATCGTGGATGGAGGTGCACAAGTCAAGATGAAATTGAAGGAGGAGAGAAAAAGAATACGCAAGAGAATTAGGCAAAGAAGAAAAGATTAATACTATGTGCACCTAAAGTGTGCACCAAAATTACATTTGACATTTTTTGATTGATTAAATGATTTGTAGGTCCTACCACTTAAAAGTCTCTGACCAACCAAAAGATGTCATGTGTAATTTTGGTGCAGATTTGGTGCACACTTTAGGTGTACATATCATTACTTTTCTTTAAATGAGAAATGTACGACTTATTTATTACAAATTCCTACTATTAATGCCTAGAGCCCAATGGGTTTATGTACTAATTTGAACATGGGGTGAACTTCGGACCGGTCCCCTTTGATAAATTTTCAATCAATTTAGACCCTTATACTTATTTCAAACAAGAAAAAGACATTTTTGTTACGAAATATCGTCTATGCCCTTACAAAAACACGAAACGGGCACGATGTGAGCGCCCCGGATTCGACTGGGATCCTTTCCCTCGGGCCTTTTCGCTCTTATCTCGTGGTTTCTCTAATGATTTTATGGTTTGACAAACATTTAAAACATGTTTATCTTTTGAAAACAGAGTCGTCACTCTCGTTTATAAAGTAAACGGGAGAAAAATTTTAGATTATGGGTTCGGGGGCCAAGTTATGATTTGAGAAGGTTTTACGCACCCAATTCGCCCTTTCGGTCTCTACACATTTGCATTTTCGTTTTTAAATATCACAAGTTTGTTATTTTATGTGACAGTGTTAGGAATATGCCTGTAAATCAGCTGATATATATGTATGCATATTCCAACACAGTGATTTGCTTGTTCCCATTACAACGCATGTTTCACAAGTGGCTAAAAGGGCTGCGTAGGTTAGTGTGGCGCTTGTTGAAACAATGCATAGGTCATTAGACTAGGAAGTCTTTGTACATATCCGAGTCTTTGTCCTACCGAATGATGACAAACCTTCATATGAATCAAGCTCTTCAATTTGCCGGTTGACGTGACTATCGGCGATGTCTCACTAGACATTTCCCTTCATATCGCCTAAATAGCCATCTCTACATCGAAGTTCTATATCGGCGACTCTCGTATCCGCCAAAGCACTTCATCGAACAAGCTGGAGAAGCTATTTATTCAAGAGGAACATCGTGACCATCGGCGGTTTCTACATCGCCAGTTCTATAATGGCGATTTGAAATCGGCCAAATCCTCATCGAACAATGCGAGCGTAAGATCACGAGATACATCGGTCGTTACTCAACGCACTTCAAGCCAAAATAGATCCGTTACAAGATCGTCGACAAATCCAAGATACGCATCGATGTCGCACCTTCACGTTTATCCAATAGACATTTCCTCTTACGAACGGTGTTCGCGGTCTTCAAAGCTTCATTTCGAGCCAAGCACGGGCCGCACTTCGGTCAAAGCAATGATACGTCCACATCAATCAAGCGCATCCAGGCTAAGCTCGACACGTCCATCTATGTCCGCTGTGTCACGATCATCTTCAAGACTCAAACCTAGCGAAGGTCTTTGCCCAACAAATCCAAAATGTACTCTGTGCATTATGAGATTCGAGATCACCAACGGGCATAAACCTACTCAATACACCAACGGTCATCTCTTCTTCTCCGGCTATATAAGAAAACTCTCATTCTCATTTCCTAAGAGCACAAGTGCACAAGGGAGAGAGCACAAGCACTAGAACACACAAGCGTGTATGCTTATGCTTGAGAAAGGTTGTGGTATTGATCTTCATTTCTTCAATCCGAACCACTCCTTGAGTGAGAAATCACAAGTGTAAGAACAAACACTTTGTGAGAGAGAGAGAGAAAATCCAAAAGGCGAGAAGCTGCGATCAACAACCTTGTTGTTGATTTGAGTTCTTCTTCCTTCGAAGAACTCGGTCTCTTCGATGGCCTCAACTCCATCATCCAGTGAAGAGACCAAGTATCTTACTGATCGTTGAAGCGGATCAAGCTTGAAGATGTCCGATGAAGAGCGAACTTACATGTCAGATTGCATTCATATCGGGACTTATACTACATTATAAGCGTGCCGATTGTGCAATAAGGTGTCATCATATTTGGTCGAGTGCTTAGCACTCGGTTGTTCAAATACTTGCTATTTGAACAACTCCTAATATTCTCTTCTCACATCACTCTAACACTAGCACTTTCCTTCCCTAACCTCCAAGGTTGTTAGGCTGCTAGGATTAGAGTTCTTACATGAGTCTTCGGGGTATTCCATTTCACTTTCCTTCTTCCCCGGAAAGATTGCTAGGTTAGAGAGTCTAGGTTGATGTACTAAGCATGTTTGCCTTTGAGCAAACCTCTGCTGAATTTTAATATAATATATATAATTGTTACATTCAGCCTTGATTTCTCTTTCGTGTATAATTTGCTTTATCATGTGCAATCTGTTTAAGGAAAGTAAATGATGCATCTAATACTGATTATAGTCAACTGTCAAGCTCTCTTTCATATCAAATCTTTGATTTACTTTAATCTAAATTGTTAAACTTATCTTTTATTCTTCATTGCTCAAACTCATTTCCATCGGCTAAGTTCAACATACATCTTCCAACCGCATATTTCATATCTGCGATCCTAGATGTCCATGATCTACATCTGCGATCTAAGATGTCCGATCACTCTATCTTCGACTAATCATTCGATGAGGAAGATGATCTATGTGTAGTAATCATTTCATCTACTCTTCAATCTAAATGTAAAATTTGGATGAAATTTTTATTACACCAAGTATAGGCTATTCACCCCCTCTAGCCTATACCGAGCAACCCTCGGACCTAACAATTGGTATCGAGCTAGTACTCAGAACCTTATTTCGGGCTTAATAACACGAGAGTTTAGATCCTGCCTCGGATTAGATGCATAGTCAAAAGGAGTCTTTTCAAAATCTTTTATCCACAAAAACCTTTTGATGAGAATCACGAAAGCCTTTTGAAAACCATCTTCAAATCAAAATAAATTTTGTTTTCAAAAACATGTGAGAAAGAATATTGTGATGACTATGTGTTCACTATAAGAAAATTTATCATATATCGAATTACATTGATATTGTGAAGAGAAGTATTATAGTGAAAGTTGACTTGCTAAAGATTATGCATGTTTAATAAATCGTTCTCAATTCTTGGCATCTTCTTTGGCAAATGGGTTAAACTCATATTTGATGGATGAATAACTTAGAATCCCTTCCAAAAACTTGCTCTCTTGACATAAGGCTAACGATTGTTCCAATCCAACACCTTCTCAAGAAAACTTTTTATAAAAGTTTAGAGCGAGAGGAAATAAGAAGAGTTTCAAAGGAAATTCAAAGGAAATCAAAGATATGTCATCTTCAAAATCACCGAAATTGTAAGTTCTTGGCCTAAGGACATCAATGATGAATTTGTCTTCCTTCAATGAAGAGCCTCACCGATCAAGAATACACTCAAAGAACCTATGCTCGTATTAGAACGGTGCTTCAACGACTATGAGCGACGCGTTCAAAGAGTTCAATGAGGAAGTAACCCGACTCCTAATTTCTTAACTCCTTGGGTTACACTTATAAGCTGTATTTTGAATAATTATTCTTTTGTCATGCTTATTAAGTCTCATTTGCATTATTGGATTACTAGAGCTATCTTTAGCTCATAAATGTTGCTAATTTTCTCTATGAGTACTTTGGGCGGAACTCATATGAAAGAAAAGGTCAATCATGCAACACCTCTCTCCATCGGCGAGATAGTAACATGGCTGGCGATATATGAAGGATGCGATCACTCATGAGAATTCACTCATGTCCTTCACTCACTCAAGGTCAAAATCCTCACTGCTGGACTTTACAACAATAAAGTGAAAAATCTGCGATAAGTCCAAAGGAGTTGATAAAGACCCTCTCTCATGCCTATACATAACAAGTTAGCTATTTGCTTTCCAATGACACGTGCTCATGTCTGCGAACTAATATGCTTATACATATCATCGAGACAATAATGCATAATAACTGTCATCTTGCACTTTCATTAATATACATTGATTGTATGATTTGTTTTATGCAAATGGTTTTCAAAAACAAATCGGCACTTTTCTATCGGTGATTTCAAGTGTTTTTCGAAAACCCGTAGTTGGTGAATTTCCACATCGCCAACCAACACTTCATAAGCTCGGTTTTGTGCTGACTTATAGGAGTGAAAATCCTTTAATGACCTACTCTCTCAAGTCAATTAAAGGTGGAGGCACACTTTTCAAGTTTGCGATTAAAGTTAAGACTATTTTCAAAATCTTGGAAAACGACAAATCGGTCAACATCAATCCTTACCAAGAATCTTGAAAATATCTAGACTTCACGACCTATCCTGCCATGGCGTGATCGGAAGGACAACTCAACGTAATGCTTCATTATTGAGTATCCTTCGATCTAACCTCCGTGAGTATAAGTAGAGCTCCTTCTTCATTCAAATCTCTACTATGACAAAACTCACAAAGCCTATAGATTACACTAGTTACAAATCGATGATTCAAAATCTCACAAATGTTACTAAATCCAAGTCCTAAGATTGGATCAAGACAATTCCTTAACAACGGGTATGATTCCTTCATATTCATTCAATGTTGTTTCGATTTTATTTCGTCACTTCACAAGAGTTGATCTAAATTTCTCTCAATAATGTATTTCCAAAAATTATTCATAAACTGTGAAAATTATTTCCAAAATCTTTTTCAATACACAGTTTACAAACATGAGAGAAATTGCATCAAGTCTTGTGTGCGAAAATCATTAATTATGGTTCCACATCTTGTTGTGAAAACAATTGATAAAAAGATCTTCTTTTGTCTTGTCCGATAATCATAGAAGTTTGCCATCAAGCATGATTTATATCTGCAAACCATGATTGTCGAACACCTAAGAACTCTTTTAGTCAATTAGTTTTAAAAGTAAGATTGAAAACCATCAATTAATGCCAGCAAAAGTGATTTCATTCTCTCTTCTAACTTTTAGCTATCAATCTCATTGATACTCCAAAATGTCTACAGATGAATCACTGGGAAAATCTATTAGCACATACTCATTCCACTTTTGGAAGTCTGCTTGCATACTTGAACTTCACAGAAAAGATCCCAGAAAAGAAATGTCAAATGTTTGGAAAACATTTAACATATTGCCATGTGCAACAAGTCTTCTGGTTATATGTAGGTATGCCGACCATCACCTCAAAGATGGCCGATGCAGATAATTGATTCTCTGAATTAAGTAGCTAATATGGAATTGATGAGGATGATGAGCGCTAATAGTCGCCACCAATTCCCTCATCTATCAAAGGGGATTCATGGGCCAAGCAGTACATCTTTGACGGCCATCACCCTTCGGTGCTCTCATAATGACCCGAAGAAGTGAAGATGTTCTGCCTCCCCCGAGAGTTGGAGGAGATCAAAAAGGGAACACGGCCATCTTCTTATCATCCAACTCCTTCTAAATCCTTGACCGATGACTCCTCATCTAAATGTCTAGGATTAGGACCTATAGGACACAAATTTGTAACATGTATTTCTTTCTGTAAATTGAATCATTGTATCTTTCTCATGTAATCGGCAGTTCAGTCAAAAATCCAGTTGTATTGTTCTTGTAATCAGCTGATCCTTGCATCATACCGTGTAAAACTACTTGGATTATTGAATACAAGTTCTGCAACTTTTTCTCATGCTCATCTACTTGTCTGCATTCCTTTGATAGCATGAACTAATGTGTTAAGTGTGTTGATCAAACTTATTATTCTTTATTATCTCCATTTTATTCTGGTGATTAAAAGATTTGCTCTTAATGAAATGATCACTCTACCGAGACACAAACTCTGCTGATATCCCATCAGCAAACCTTTCTTGAACAATCGCTACATCAAGTTATGGTCTTCTACTGCTTAACTTTCATCCTTAGACACCATGATAATTGCCTTTCGAATTTAATCTTTTCACAAAGAGTAAATTCAAGTTAAAAATCTATAGTCTCTTAACAAATAGGCAGACTGCAGTATTCATGACCTTCATGTCAACCTATCAATGAATCTGCTATTACTCAATCTCTATCCTTCATGATTAAAAGGTCAAGATTATTAGTAAATCTGCTTTGAACAACAGTGTCTGCTAAATTGAACCTTTCAAGACAATTCAACAGCACTTTGTGTTCTTAGTTACGACAACTACAAAATCTTGTGTACCTTATGAGATTGCGGTTATAAAGGCTTAATTAGTTGTTTTCATTATAATGGCTCAACAGCTAATTGGTATACAGATTGAATTCAAAACACTCTGCTACACCGTATCATGTGATTCTTTGTTAAAAAGGATGTAGTTAAAAATCTCTAGTAACTCGACCTATCCTCAAGATAATCAGACATTCAAGAAATCTTGGGAAGACTAATATTTTCAAATATTAAGTCCTTCCTCAGGAGTGAACAGCCGATATGACCCCCGTTTTATATAGGCTACGTCTCACTCTCCTCAGAACAAATCTAGTCTGCAGATCTCTTCTCTTGCCATAAAATGTCTAAATCTGCTGGACAAAAAGAAGAACGGACATCACTTCAGGTACACATTTAATATCTCACTTACTTGATCTATTTAACATTCTTACTAAGCTTTATTAATCGTAAATAGATTGATGTCCATTATAAATAGAGTCTATTCAATCGGTATCAGCTGTCCTTACCTTAGCTGATATTAATCACCCTACCAATGATAGACATAACAATTAATATCAGCAGTTCCTACTCTAGCAAATATCTAATACAACCTGCTGATGTTGTCTTCATTCATTAAAAGACTCATCAATCTCTCGAAATTGGTATCAGCTTTCAAGATTAATATCAGACAATCTTAAGACACATTCATCTAAAACTTCCACATATGTGTCATGTACAACTGTGCCATATGGCTTGGACAAGTTATTTTGTCCCCAATTCATTCTTAAACAACCAATGCTGTTCTATTGTTGATTAATTTACTCAAACAAATCGCTTGAAGTAAAATAACAGCTTATATTATCTCTGGAAGCAGTTGTACCCATTAATATCACAATAAAGGCAATCAAATTAATCTGGTCTCAAATTAATTTTAAACTTCTTGTTTGAAATTAATATAAATATCTTCTAGACTGCCTATGCACTAGCCATAATTACACTAAGCATGATGACATAATCCCAAATCAGACTATCATTACGATGTCATTAAATGCACTCACTTCTTTAAGCCCCCAAAATGTCTTTTCCCATTCCTCTAATCAAGAAACCCTTTCATCTTCTCAAAAATTCAAAAATTGTATAAAATCTGTATCAGTCTCCAACAACAGCAACTGACTTCTGCGTATCTCAAAATTTCTCCACCAATAAAGTCATTTGCATCATGTGTTCACCAAATCTGCCTAGTCCTCCTCATCGACCCATCTCCCACACTGAATGGCGTCATCGAATGATGGTCCTTCTTGCCACTCCTCCTCCACCAGTGATTCAACGACCTCGTCGAATCTCTCGTCGTGTAAGGAATCGTCTTCGAGACCCCAGGAACAGTGTATCCAATTTCATCCCTTGGATTCCCACAAGAGACAATACCGCTACTACTGCTCCTGCTCCCATCGCCTCAAATGCTCACCTTGAGCAACCATCATCTCAGGAGGAGCTTCAGCCAGCAAACGCCAATTCTGCGTCAAATCCAGCGGTCAATGTTCCCTTCGATTAGAATAAGCAGACCTTCATCCTCTAACTCTACTTCATTAGGATGACTAGCTAGGTCTCTGTTTTATAAATCTAACTTTCTTTTGATATATCAATGATAAATATGTAATGTGTTTAGTCTTGTGTACGTCTGCCTGTCTTTATTTGACATTTTCTTTTGAGTTAAATATTCAAAATTTGTCCTGGTACATACTCATTTATGCCTGCAGTTTACTTTCTTAATGAACTTCAGCAATACCTCGTAGGCAGACCTTACACCTCATATTTTAGATGTATATCTCATGCATCCAACAAACGTCAACATAAGACTCAGCTATACTTGCCTGCTTTGACTTGATATACCTTAAGGAGGAAACTATTTTGAATGCTTTACTACTCACCAATTGGTATCACTAATTCAACAGCTTACCCTATTTTGCCTCTCCTATTCCAAAATAAAGCGTATCACACTACATTCTTGTAAAATCTTCTTACAAGCAATGGAAACACAATTTCTAACCTCGATATCCTATTATGTATGTCTCATACATGAAAATTGTGTATCATAAGCTATCTGCACACTAAGAATCTGTCAATATGACAAGTAACTGTATTTACTCGATACGGCCTATATTCTCTGCAGAATTACATCCTGCAAATCACTTCCGCAGTTCTAAAAAGACAGCATTTACCAAGACCAAACTTCCTTCCTTCTACCTATCAAAATTCATACCTTATGAATTACCATAAGCCTGTTCTCTCTCATATTTAGCTTCTAACACTACATAATTCAATTGATAACTCTCTATCTATCTTTAACTTGTGGCCATTAAGGAGGAGAGATTGTGAAGTAGTAATGGCCCCAAGTAATTGTGAAGTAGTGTAGTAATTGTGAAGTAGTAATAACCCCAACTAGTAAAGAGGAGAGAACTAGTAAGGAGGAAAGGAGACAAGTAATTGTAGGCCCCTAGTAATTATAATTACAGTAAGATTGACACTATTCAGAACACTAGTCATTAAGGAGGAGAAATTGTAATGGCCCCAAGTGAGGAGAAAATTGCAAATAAGGAGGAGAAATTGTAATGGCCCCAAAGTGTGAAGTAGTAAGGAGGAGAGATAGACAATTAGTAAGATTGAGAGATAAACAAATATTAAGGAGGAAATTGAAGTAAAGGAGAGATTGTGAAAATTGCAAATAATGGCCCCAAGTCAAAACAAGACACTTATTTAGGAATTGAGTAACAAATAATATATTTTTCGACTTCCTAACTAAAATTTTCAAGTTAAGATATTATTTGAACAATTCAAAAAAATACTAATAATATAAATGAAATAATTAAAATAATAAAATTATATCAAAATTCTGTATATACAAAGTTTTTTATGTGTAGTACAATACATTTAAAGTTTTTTTACGTTTAATATACGATTCAACATAAAAGTATAAGTATTTTATAATCTTTCTCAGTTCCTTCATATTAGGTGCTACCTTAACTTATTCCACCTTTCCGAGAGAGTCCAAACATGTCACCCCACGCTCGACCTATACATTTAAAAATTACCTTCTGGTGCTAGCCATAAGATTTGAATCTGAGTAAATAGCCTGAACCATAAACTCGACTGCCAATTCATAAAACTTTTTATTGCTGTTATAATTTTTGAACAACAGTCAATTAGGAGTCATCAAAAACTTTTATGTGAGAACATTTTAGAGATTTTTCATTTGTTTTTTGTTGCTCAGCAACAAAAGAGATTGAAATTACATATAACAAGAGAATTACAATACGAGTAGGGCTTCTTAAACTTTCTATTGAGATGAACCTATCTCATGAGACCCAAAGCATGGCCCTTGTATTAAAAAGGTCAGCATATTAAGAGTTGACTGGGTTTATATATACTCAGATTGCCATCTCTCGCTATTGGCCAAATCTAAGTCGTACGATGTCCACCACTGCAATATTTTGTTAGTTTGAAAAATAAGTAATGCTATGAGTATATGAGTATCTAAAGAGCACTAATTTTTTTATCCTAAATGAAGTGTCTGCTGATGTGACAGTTGATGTGGTACAAAAAACAAAATAAAAAATCATAATTAATGAATCACATCAGCTGACACATCATTTGATACAAAAAATTAGCTACTCTTTAGATACTCATAGCATCACTCGAAAAAATTGCCAAATTAAATACTCCCTTATCAGTCTATAGGAAACTACGCTACGAGTATAACTTTTTCGAAACTATACTAAAACGTATTATAATTTAGGTGCTTCATAATTTTTGAAAAAATAGTTAAATTCTCGTCAAACATCGATCAAAATATTGGGCATATTGACAAAACAAAAAAGTCAATATATACCTTATCAATTGAACTTAGGGAGCATTTTATCATGATTATTGTTATTATTATTATTATTATTATTATTATTATTACTATTTTGTGTGATTAGCAATACAGTTGTGGACAGCTTGGGCAGCTCGACTAATCCACATCTCGAGCACTACTAGAAACTGGGTAGTCACTAACGGAGGAATCACCGACGGAACGTCCCGTAGGTTGTTATTGACTGAGTTTGGTGATTACCGATGGATTTCCGGCAGTAACCTGGCGAACTTTCAAATCATTGACGGACCAAAATTTGTCTTTGATTTCCGTCAATAAATTGGGAATAATCCAAAAATATTTTAAAATCTCCGTCGGAAATTAGTGTATTTCCGATAGTGGGGCCTGTCAAATTTAGTCCATTTTGGACTGCTCTAAAAAGACTTAGCCTAAAGCCTCAAAGTTTTCAATGAAACCACTTAGCCACGAGACACACGACTACCCTGTAAAGTCATAAAATAGAATTTTGTTTCATTTTTTTGAGGTAGAGAAATGATATTATTGCATCTTGCATTATCCGAGTGGCAGCTACAAATTCAAACGCTGACTTCCATTTATGGAAGTCAAACATTCTTCCCTCGCAAAGACTCATTTGTTTTTTAATATTTGATTTGGTCAGTATAAATTGGCAAAGTCAAAATGTACATTTGACATGTTCAACACTCCCCAGACAAAGCAGTTTCGTAGCCTTGATGTGTATATAAGTGAGATTGAGTTCCCTTCATGTGCATCAAACATTCTTCATATAGTATCTACTTTCATTCTCTCTCTCTCTCTCTCTCTCTCTCTCTCTCTCTCTCTCCATCTCTTCAGACACACACACACTGAGTTCTTGAACGTTAAAAGGTGGTTCTAATCTCAAGATGGGTTCTACAGCCTGGTGGAGATTGATTAATGCTGCTCTCCTTGCAATTCTCTTCTTTCATGGTTTCTCCTTGGCCGAAAATGGTAATGTTATAATAGATTTAGTTTGATCTTTTTTCTTACTCCTAGCTAGTACTGTTTTCTCAATTAATACTTATTCTCTTTCCCTCTCTCTCTCTCTCTCTCTCTTGTCACAGCTCCTAACTTCAGCTTCATGCGCCAAGCAACCACTGCTGCAAGAGTTTCCTACTACGACTACATCGTTGTTGGTGGCGGCACTTCCGGATGTGCATTAGCCGCCACTCTCTCGGAGAAATATAAGGTTCTCCTCCTTGAACGTGGTGGCTCTCCCTATGGTAACCCCAATATCGCAGGTTGAGCCTTGGGTCGAACTCATGACCAACGGTTCTCCGGATCCCCTTCACGGCCCTTCGTGTCGGAGGACGGCGTTAATAGTGTACGTCCACGGGTCTTAGGTGGCGGTACCTCCATCAATGCCGGCTTCTACTCACGTGCCCAGACGAGCTTCGTCAGAGAGGCTGGATGGGATGGCAAATTGGTCAATGAGTCATTCCGATGGGTTGAAAACAAGGTGGTTTTTCAGCCGCTAGTTAGGGGTTGGCAATCAGCACTTAGGGAAGGAATGGTGGAGGCCGGGGTGACGCCTTATAATGGGTTCACATATGATCATCTAACTGGGACTAAGGTTGGTGGCACCATAGTTGATGCACAAGGGAATAGGCATACCTCTGCTGATTTACTAGAGTATGCAAACGCAAGACGGATTACTGTTTTGCTTCGTGCAACTGTTCACAGAATACTGTTTAACAAAAAAGGTTTCTACTTTCTCATTTGAAGTGCGCATATACATGTATACATATATTTTTACTTTGAGGGTTATCTACCATTTTTCGTTTAAGCATTAACACGTTCGTGTTCACTCTAACAGAAAAATCAAGACCTGTGGCCAATGGAGTGGTATTCACAGATGCGTCTGGTCGCAAGCATAGAGCATATTTGAAAGACGACTTCAAGAATGAAATTATACTTTCTGCTGGGGCATTGGGAAGCCCACAACTTTTGATGTTAAGTGGCTTGGGCCCAAAAGAGCATCTTGAGTCCCATAACATCAAAGTTGTTTTGAATCAACCTTTAGTTGGTCAACGTATGAAAGATAACCCAATGAACAATGTTTTTATACCCTCTCCGATTCCCGTGGACATCGATGCCATTGTGCTCGCTGGTATCACTCCTTCTGGAAACTACATTGAAGGGGGAAGTGGCCTTAACCTTGGATTTGCAAGTCCTAGTGCTTACGGAAACTTTTCTTTTAGGGTATGTATACATTACTTCATTTCAAACACTTTAAAGTTCTAGTAAATAACATATATTTTCCTAGGTTACGTTAGGACCATGGTAGTTGTTTTAGCATATTAAACTTAGTACTTAAAAGCCTACCACCGCTTGTGCTTTAGTGAAATTCATAGCTACTAACCGATGGATACTTTATTATTTCGATGGGTGGATTCATACTTACGAAGTTCATAGGTCCGCAATCCTTTGGCCATCTAGAGCTTGAAACCGCAACCCAAGTGACAACCCCGCAGTCACATTCAACTACTTTAAAGATCCCGTAGACTTGCAAAGATGTGTTCGTGGGGTTGCAACCATCTTACGCATAGTCGAATCAAATGCATTCTCAAATTACAAAGTTTCTTCCCTCTCGGGGCAAGACATTCTCAACATTACTACGCGCTTGCCTCAAAACTTTCTGTACATGCTAACACTTCTACCTCCTGGAACAATTTTGTAAGGATACGGTGAAGACCATATGGCATTATCATGGTGGTGTCGGGTTGGAAGTGTGGTTGATCATGACTATAAGGTCTTCGGTGTGGGTGCGCTTCGAGTCATTGATGGATCAACTTTTGATTCCTCCCAGAACTAATCCTCAAGCTACGTGATGATGCTTGGAAGGTATTTACTAATGGTTCATATATATTCAACATTTTTTCTATTTTATTTTTGTTTGAAATTATTAAATTAACAAGTGATTTTATTCTCTTATGGTGCGGTACATGGGAATTAGAATCTTGGAAGAAAGACTTCGAAGTGATGGCTTGAATTGATGTCATTCAATAATTATGAAATTTCATCTTTCTTAGTCAACGTATATTCAATTGATTTTTCTCGTGAGAGTGCATAAGAAGTGGTGGTGAAAGTCGCAATCATCCAATATGTCATGTGCGATAGGTTTAGCTCAATAGAATAATTAAGTAACATTGAGTTTATTCACATATTTGTAATTAATTCACCATTGAATGTAACTTTGGAATTTATTAGATTTTTGCCTTCACCTTTATTTTTATTACAAATTCATATTTTGAATTTTTCTTTTATATTCTTAGAGTGCATTCGAATTCATTTGCTCCACATTAAACGACAATAGTTTAAGTACTTTGGTGGACTTGGTTTCGGCCATGTAATTGGATACAACACTTTTGTCCCTATTATTTGAGATAATATATAATAGTATATGATTGGAAAGAGGGCTCAATTAATTTTGGCTCGATAGAAGAAAAATTAAAGTAATATATACGATGTGATTGAAGTTAGAGTAAGGCTATGGGTACCTAAAGAGTACCAATTTTTTGCACCAAATGATGTGTCAACCGATGTGTCGGTGATGTAATGCATTAATTTTATTTTTGATTTTATTTTTGTACCGAATCAGCCACATCAGTGACACATCATTTTGTGTAAAAGTTAGGTACTATTTAGGTACACATAGCATTACTCTTGAAGTTATGAACGACGAATCCATGCTTATTGTTAGAATTATGATTCAATGGACTTGTTAAAAAAAAAAGTAAGAAGAAGCTACGACAATAGTTATAATGCTTATGCTATCTTTGAAATTAATGAATGCTTGATACTCAATAACTAGTGATTATCTTTCAGTTTATTATGGGATCGACTATTTTTCGTTACATTGTGAATATGAGATTGTTAGACCTCCGTAGGCAGTGGACGGAGGTGCACAAGTCGAGATGAAACTAAAGCAAGAGAGAAAAGGCATATGCAAGAGAATTACGGGAATATGATATTGTCGGACCACCTCAAAAGATCGTGGATGGAGGTGCACAAGTCAAGATGAAATTGAAGGAGGAGAGAAAAAGAATACGCAAGAGAATTAGGCAAAGAAGAAAAGATTAATACTATGTGCACCTAAAGTGTGCACTGAACACCCTCGGTTACTCACTTTACACGTGGGCATCGTCACATGGCAATCTCACGACCTACGAGGGCCAGGTCGACGACACGGGTGCATAAGAGCACACCAAAACCGGTCAGCTCGGGAGGTGGAGACCGCATCCATCGTAGCGCCCAGCGAAGACAGCAAGGTAAAATGGTCGACCCGGAATGATGGACGACCTGGTACCCGTTCTACGACGACTCATTCCACCTCGGTGTCCCGCATGCACAAGTAAGAAACCTGGAACTACTCTAGGACGACCTCACAGATGAACAGGCGACCTGACGAATGTCTAGACCACCTCGATGACAGAGAGCGACCTGGGACTAGCCAGGTCGACCTCTCCCATGTCCTTCTACCTCGATGAAAACAGAGTCCTAGATGGAAACATACTGCTTGAAGAAGAGTCCTGATATAATCCTTCTCTACATCTCATTCCTATATGTATAAGGTAACGTGACCCTTAAGAAACGGAAATTAATCCTAATCTGAATCTGATAAGGATTGAGGTCACATCCCTATAAATAGCACCCTCAACATACCTCATAAGGTACGCACATACAGACTTGCTTCTATACTGTCCCAGCTTTATCACACCTACACAGCATTGCTAATTCTCACGCCGGAGGGTTATCGCTGGGACCACCCAGCGCCCCTAACGGTGTTTTGTGCTTGATTACAGGTTTTCAGACAATCTTCAAAGTCTTGCAGGTCCACCGGAATCCTACCTAGACTACACACGTGGACCAGACACGACACCCAATCCTTTTTTGGCGTGATCAGTTTGGTTCCGTTGCCGGGACCTTTTTTGTGATCAAGCATGGCATCTTCTAAGCAAGTCTCTAAATCTGCCGCTCCAGCAACAACCCCAGGCATACCCTCCGCCGCTCCGCTTGCTGGCAACTCTCCTGGACAGCCTGACAAAGAGTCACCAGTAATACCCTCATCAGGGCTTCCGCTTCACCAAAACACACGAGCTCAAAAACTGGCCAGAGCGATGAGAAGGAAAGCTTTGGGAAAGAAGGCAGCACAGGCAACCAAAAGCCCAAACTTAACAGCTCGTAATGGCCAGACGCCCACCCCACCTTCCTCCGACGGCGAAGGCCCAGGAGACAAGGATGATCTTATCATAATGGATAGCAGGATGCCTCCTACTCAGCAAGAAATCGATCTCGCCGAATTGGAGGAGATACGAAAAGAGAGAGCTTTCTTGGAGAAGCAGAGAGAGCTAGAAAAACGTGAATACGAGCTATCCCGCAAGCTCGCCGCCCAGACGACCCAGCTAGAGCCGAGCTTACACCTATCCCATGACAAGTACCACAATGTTCGACTGAAGGGAGTAAGCACGAGTCTCGGGCGACGGTCATCATGAGGAGGCAAGGGATGACGCTCCTAGACGCAGCGATAAAAGCCGGCCCCGACAAGCAGTTGTGCATCAAATACTTGGCTCCAAGGACCGACTGGGCACCCCAGACAGGGAGCGACCTAGAGGTAGCATCCACTCATGGATGGATGGACGAGCTAGAAGTCCCAGCCCGGCAAAGTCCTACAGGTCCCGCCGAATGGAAGACAATAAGGAGCGATTGCGACGACCACAGGAGAGCCATAGCCACCGCTCCAAACGCAAATCTGTCCAACACAGTACCTCCAGCAGCGAAGCAACCTCGCACAAATATTCCAGGATCGACGACCATGACCGCCGATCTAAGAGGCGGGGCAAGAGCAGCGACCGGGAGGACGAGGTGCTACAGAAAATGAAGGAACGATTGGAGGCTCTGGAAAGAGGGAAAGAATGGAAGCCTTCAGGAAGCGTAACGGCAGCCTTTTGTAGGAGAATCCGGAATACTCCTCCAAATCATCGCCTGAAGCTGCCATCTTTGAAAAGTTACGCTGGAACCACAAATGCTCGAAGCCACGTATCAAGCTTTGAAGCAAAAATGGGAGTGTGCACTAGAGATTTGGATCTCTGGTGCGTAGTGTTTGTCAGCACGTTTGAAGAAGTCGTCCTGAATTGGTTCGAGGAGCTAGAAGAGGGTTCTATCAGAGATTGGCACGACCTGAAGAAAGCCTTTTTGAAGAAGTACTCGTCAGCAGGCGACCTCCCCAAGAAGGAATCTGACCTATGCGGTATCAAACAGCGACCCAGCGAGTCCTTGGAGAGCTATCTCGAAAGATTCAAGAATGTTGCCGAAAAGTTGTTGAACGTCCCCGACAAAACAATAATGGCTTTCTTCCAAGCCGGATGTCGATCTGCCAAGCTCCTGTCCGAAATTGGCATGCGACCACCCACCACCAGTGCGGAAATGTACACTGCCGCACAAAATATTGGGAATGTCAAAAAAACCTTGGCAGACCAAGAGAGGGAGGAGCAAAAACCCTCTGGAACGCAGAAACAAAAGAAAGAAGAAAAGGCCGGTGAACAAAAGGAAGGAGGCAACTACGGGCACGGAAAAGGCAAGGGGAAGAATAAATGGGGCAGAAAAGAAGAATTTTACACCCCCTTGAACACAAGCCGAGAGCAAATCATGAACGTACTTCTCCAGGAAAATAAGATTGTCCGACCTCCACCACTCAAAGAAGCTACATACCCTCGCAACCCCGATAAAAGATGTGCCTACCACAACGGCATCGGCCACACAACGAGGAATGCATACAAATAAAAGAGAGATACGAAGGCGATTGACAGGGTAAACTCAAAAGGTACGAGCAGCGAGGAGGACTCACGAGATCGGCCTAGGGAGGCCCCGAGGGTTAATACCGATGAAGACGAAGTCCTGGTCAACACAATTACGGAGGAATGGTCGAGCATCACCAAAATAAAAACAGCAATAAATAGCCTCAACCATACTGTCAGCCCGCCAGCCGTTTGGGGGAAAAGGGGATAACATTCCTACCCAGCGAGCTGGCCACTAACCCCGCCGCGGGGGGACATGCCCTAACCATTGAAGCAAAGATTGGCAGAGGGCGAGTGAAAAGAGTACTCATCGACACGGGGGCCGGGAAGGACATATTATTTTATAAATGCTTCCAGGCAATCGGGCTAGGAAGCTAGAAGAAAGGAGGCTAGAAGCAAGACTCAGGATGATCAACTACAAGCAGCTCGCCAAAACTCACCACGACAAGCGAGTAAGAAAAGATCATTCAATATTGGAGACTGGGTACTCAGGAAGATCGAAGTGACTGGCAGAAATGCGGGAAGGAACAAACTCTCCCCAAATTGGGAAGGACCGTTCAGAATTACGGGCATAATCAAAGAAGGGACTTATCGACTAGCTGAACAAGATGGCACCCCGCTCAAGAACCCTTGGCATGCATCATCCGAAAAATATTATCATTAATGTAACTGCGAAAGTTATCAACAAAAGAATTCTTCCTATGGCAAGCTTATACTCTTAAAAAAGGCTCCTCGCCACGCAAGGTCACCTTACGACCTACTCTTCACCAGCTGAAGAAGATCGTAAGTGTAAAAGGCTCGCCACGCGAGGTCACCTTACGACCTACTCTTCACCAGCTGAAGAAGATCGTAAGTGTAAAAAAGGCACCTCGCCCTGCGAGGTCACCTTACGACCTACTCTTCACCAGCTGAAGAAGATCGTAAGTTTAAAAAAGGCACCTCGCCTCTGAGGTCACCTTACGACCTACTCTTCACCAGAAGAAGATCGTAAGTTTGAAAAGGCTCGCCACGCGAGGTCATCTTACGACCTACTCTTCACCAGTGAAGAAGATCGTAGGTTTAAAGGCTCCTCACGCGAGGTCACCTTGCACCAGTGAAGAAGATCGTAAGTGTAAAAAAGGCTCCTCGCCACGCGAGGTCACCTTACGACCTACTCTTCACCAGCTGAAGAAGATCGTAAGTGTAAAAAAGGCTCCTCGCCACGCGAGGTCACCTTACGACCTACTCTTCACCAGCTGAAGAAGATCGTAAGTGTAAAAAAGGCACCTCGCCCTGCGAGGTCACCTTACGACCTACTCTTCACCAGCTGAAGAAGATCGTAAGTTTAAAAAAGGCACCTCGCCCTGCGAGGTCACCTTACGACCTACTCTTCACCAGCTGAAGAAGATCGTAAGTTTAAAAAAGGCACCTCGCCCTGCGAGGTCACCTTACGACCTACTCTTCACCAGCTGAAGAAGATCGTAAGTTTAAAAGGCTCCTCGCCACGCGAGGTCACCTTGCACCAGCTGAAGAAGATCGTAAGTTTAAAAGGCACCTCGCCATGCGAGGTCACCTTACGACCTACTCTTCACCGGCTGAAGAAGATGGTAAGTCTAGAAGGGCACCTCGCCATGCGAGGTCATCTAGCGACCGAAGCAGCTAAGGAAGCTCGCGAGTCAAATCAAAGATAGTTCGCAACTTACAGTTCATTAAAAACAAATCCAGGAAGATTGCAATTATAGCAAAGACCAAAAACGAAGTTCTTGCTTTAAATTAACTGGAGAAAAAGAAGCGGCATACTAATAATTTACACAAATGTTTAAGGCACACAGGCCAACCGAAATATAAAAGATGTTTTTATTACAGAGCCCGCGGACTCAAATCAACTCGACGCAGCGAGGTTAAGGATCAGCTCGACTTTCCGCCTCATAGACCGCTTTCGCATGAGCCTCCTGGTTGGACTTGGTCCCCTCGAATTCCTTCAACTTAAAATCCCCATCAAAGTCCACAGTGTCGCCATCATCCAGAGCATCAAGTAGATACGGTACATTATTACTAAAGGGAGAAGGGGGCGCCCAGGCGTCTCGACGTTGTTCAGCATCTTTCCTCGAAATCAATTCGAGCTCCTCAGGTCGATAGGGAACGAGCTCGTGACCATGACGGGCGAGGTCCCCCCTATGCTCAGCACTACCCCACTTGATCAAATCCCTGAGGGACACTCCACACGCAGCAGCCACCCACAGAATTTGGGCTTTCCCTTTCTCGTAATAAGAAAAAATCTCACTTCGATATGACTGGGTCTTTTTGTACTCACTGATAGCGGTCATCGAGCTAGATGCCTTCTTCGCCGCTGCCAACTGACGCTCAAGGTCGCTAATCTTGCCTTCTAGGTTAAGTTTTGTCTTGGTCAGCTCGCCCTGGGCATTGAAGGTCTCACCCCGAGATGTTGACAGCTCGGTTTTGACCCCAGCAAGCTCACCCCGTAAACGCGCGACCTCCTCGGACAGTTTGTTAACAGCCTCAACTTTTTTAGCAGCTAAGTCCTGACTTAGCTTCACATCGCTCTTTGACTTTTCTAGCTCTCCTTCGAGCTCAGAGATACGGACGCAAGCTGCATCAAGGTCCGCCTTGTTCGCACCTTCACTCATACGCTTCTCAAGATCCGCGACTTGGATCCTGAGTGACTTCCTTTCCTTGTTGGCAGCAGCCAGCCTGTTGGTGTACGACCTAATAGCCGTGGCCGCCTGAAAAGCGAACTGGACATTAGACAAAAGAACAACAAATCACAGGAGTAACAAAAGATATAAACACCTAGACTTATCAAATTGCCTCCCACAATCCCAGCGAGGTGGGAGGGAGAGTATCCATCATACACGGCGCCTAGGTCGTCATTGCAAATTTCCAAAACAGCAGCCTTCCTGATTTCAACACCTCGAGTAGCATGACTCGGCTCCTGCTCCGTTTGTCTTGGGGTAGCCGAGCTAGAGGGAGAGGGCGTACCCTTAGCTGGACTGGTCACACTGTGCACATCTCTCTGGACATCCTCATCGGACACAGTCACCACTGCGGTCTCTTCGATTCTCAGCTTCTTCGGGGGCCCAGATCCGGATGACGACCTGGTCCTCTTCCCCGCCGATTTCGAGCCAGCGACCTCCTTTCCTTTATCTGCAGCCACGGACACAGGAATCATCTCGGCGGTACCCGCCAGGTTGGCCGCCACCCGAGCTCGACCGAGTTGTTCCGAGCGAACAGATTTCGCCTGGAAGCGCTTTCCCGAGCTCCCTCTCATAGCGTCGAGATCTTCCATATCTACAAAAAAGAAATACAAGTCAAAAACAGTTGGAAATATCAAAGCAGCTAAGCAAAGTTCAATGAAGCGAGGAAAACCGATTAACAGGCAGCCCTTCTCCGAATCTCGCCAACGTTAGGGGTGCTTTTGGAATATCGATCTTGGTGCCTATGCCAGCCCGGAAAACACTCAAACTCAGGGAAGGTGCACATTGGCTCGAAACCAGCTGTCCTCCTCGACGACAATCCAGCAACATACAACAATTTCTCACTTTTAATAATTTCCCTCCAATCGTAATACCTCACTTGAGTTCCTCCTCGAACTCCCAAGGGCACCTCGAGAGCCTGCTTGGCCAGCTTGTCATAGTCATCCAATGAAGTGTGGCGAACTAAAGTATAAGGCTCCTCCATTGGCACTCTAAAATTCCAACCTAATCTACTCTCCACCACAATAACTTTATCAGCCCAATATGGAACCTTGCCAGGAGGATCGGAAAACAACTTCACACCGTAGTTATGGCTTTTTGCTTGCAGCCGATTGTTGTTCCTATCGAGGTGAAAGTAATAGCAGAATAAAGACATGGTTGGCTCGAAGCCTAGCAAGAGAGTGCACACAATGAAGCACAGAAGAATCCTCATAGTGTTCCAGGTTAGGTCGAGAGGGACGGTCGAGGTGACGTCCAGAAATTCGCATATGAAAGGATCGAGGGGGAACCGGAGCCCCAAATCAAAAAAGCTAAGGTAAAAACCAACTCGGCTTCTCGAAGTCCTTAACTCATTCAAGCCAAATGCTGGATCAGGATCAAAACCAAGGTAAAAATTGGGATCACAAAAGGCTGCCGAGGACCATGTGTCCACATCGGACGAGGTAATTCTGTTTCGCCAGTCACGAAAAGAGCGACCACTAGTACCCTCTTCGGTAGCGACCTTCGCCTTTTTCTTCTTAGGCCGGGGAGCTCGCAAATAGTAATTCGGGTCGAAGTAACTCGACGAGATCGACAAGCTGGGCTCGGCGGCCGAGGAGGAAGCACGAGCTGGCCTAGTTCGCACCACACCTCCCTCATTAAAATACAGATAAAGCAAGCTCGACATAGCCAGGTCGTAGCCCTCAAAGATTCGCATGGAAGTACCAAAAGGGATATCATCGACTTTAAAGGGGCCATCCTCGGGGACCGCTAGGCCTTCCAAGTTCGCACCCCAGGCAACCAATAAGTTGCGAGCTTCACTTGGCAGTACGACCTGCCAGTCCCCATCCTCGTTCTTAAATATAGCCCTCCCCTGTTGCGGCCTAGCAAATAGCGGGCCTGGATTTGCGCGCTTAACCCTCATGTTCGTATAAGGAGAACACGAGGAGGACGAGCTAAAATAAGAAATGATTCGAAGAAAAAAATGATTCGAAGAAGGAATAGACGCCAGGTACTGTTCCGATGACTAGCAGTACGACGGCGGCGGTAATGAACGGGAAAAAACACTTGGAAAGGTAATAAAAATGAACGAAATGCAGACAGAAAGGAAAGAAGACTAAGTACCTAGACTGGGAGAAAGAGGACACGAATGAGTGATTGAAGGCTTTTTGAAGGTGAGATCAGTCTGCCGGAAATCGCCTAAAGTCGCCGGAGGGTTTTTGAAATTTCTGGAATCTGGTAGTGTGCCCTAAAAAACACGGTGAGGTATATTTATAGGATCCGAATACATTGGGTTAACCCGGGTGGAATCACGCGGACCTTGAAACGGCAACGTTTTGGGCAGGAATAATAACCGCCTCTTTTGAAATTTGAAAAGCCCTGACACAGGAGAATGCCTCGGAAGTCGTGAGCAATAAATGCGCACATGTACCAAAAAGACCAAGTACAACAGAGAAGTTCGATCTGGGAATCAGAATGCTCACCTCGCAAAAAATTCAGCTCGAAATGAAGACACGACTTCCTGAGTACGAGGATAAATCCTCGCTCTCAGAAGTAGGGGGGCTATTGAACACCCTCGGTTACTCACTTTACACGTGGGCATCGTCACATGGCAATCTCACGACCTATGAGGACCAGGTCGACGACACGGGTGCATAAGAGCACACCAAAACCGGTCAGCTCGGGAGGTGGAGACCGCATCCATCGTAGCGCCCAGCGAAGACAGCAAGGTCAAATGGTCGACCCGGAATGATGGACGACCTGGTACCCGTTCTACGACGACTCATTCCACCTCGGTGTCCCGCATGCACAAGTAAGCAACCTGGAACTACTCTAGGACGACCTCACAGATGAACATGCGACCTGACGAATGTCTAGACCACCTCGATGACAGAGAGCGACCTGGGACTAGCCAGGTCGACCTCTCCCATGTCCTTCTACCTCGATGAAAACAGAGTCCTAGATGGAAACATACTGCTTGAAGAAGAGTCCTGATATAATCCTTCTCTACATCTCATTCCTATATGTATAAGGTAACGTGACCCTTAAGAAACGGAAATTAATCCTAATCTGAATCTGATAAGGATTGACGTCACATCCCTATAAATAGCACCCTCAACATACCTCATAAGGTACGCACATACAGACTTGCTTCTATACTGTCCCAGCTTTATCACACCTACACAGCATTGCTAATTCTCACGCCGGAGGGTTATCGCTGGGACCACCCAGCGCCCCTAACGGTGTTTTGTGCTTGATTACAGGTTTTCAGACAATCTTCAAAGTCTTGCAGGTCCGCCGGAATCCTACCTAGACTACACACGTGGACCAGACACGACACCCAATCCTTTTTTGGCGTGATCATGCACCAAAATTACATTTGACATTTTTTGATTGATTAAATGATTTGTAGGTCCTACCACTTAAAAGTCTCTGACCAACCAAAAGATGTCATGTGTAATTTTGGTGTAGATTTGGTGCACACTTTAGGTGTACATATCATTACTTTTCTTTAAATGAGAAATGTACGACTTATTTATTACAAATTCCTACTATTAATGCCTAGAGCCCAATGGGTTTATGTACTAATTTGAACATGGGGTGAACTTCGGACCGGTCCCCTTTGATAAATTTTCAATCAATTTAGACCCTTATACTTATTTCAAACAAGAAAAAGACATTTTTGTTACGAAATATCGTCTATGCCCTTACAAAAACACGAAACAAGCACGATGTGAGCGCCCCGGATTCGACTGGGATCCTTTCCCTCGGGCCTTTTCGCTCTTATCTCGTGGTTTCTCTATTGATTTTATGGTTTGACAAACATTTAAAACATATTTATCTTTTGAAAACAGAGTCGTCACTCTCGTTTATAAAGTAAACGGGAGAAAAATTTTAGATTATGGGTTCGGGGGCCAAGTTATGATTTGAGAAGGTTTTACGCACCCAATTCGCCCTTTCGGTCTCTACACATTTGCATTTTCGTTTTTAAATATCACAAGTTTGTTATTTTATGTGACAGAACATATATTACATGTATATCAAAACAATGTATTGAAATAATTACATATATTATTTACATTTATTTACATATTTAACAGACCAACGAACGAAAGGGGTTACCTTTTGTCGTTTTACAGAATTCGGGTCACGTTCTAGGCCGTTGTATTATACCGGATCAAGCTAGTTCGTAGCCTGACAGTTGTGCTTCCACTGCTACCGATCGAGGAAAGGAAGACTTACATTTTTTGTGTGTGAGAGAGAGTCAATACTCTTTTCTCTTTTCTTTCTCTCTTTTCTTCATCAAAAAAGAGGCTTGATAGAGAGAGAGATGTTGTGTGTGTGTGTGTGTGAGTGTATGTTGTTCTTTTTTTCTGTGTGTAGAAGGAGAGAGCTGATCATCTCTTTATATAGGCGAGCCTGGGAGAGATATTTGATGGTTACTCTCGGGGCCAAGCAAGGAGGAAGGTTCCTCCAGCCTTCAAAGTCTTCAGCAGCTAGGAAGCTTGACTTTTGGGGCATTTCAGGGTTTGGTGCGAGGCGTACCTGGCATGGTGCCCGTGCACCGAACCATGTTCTGTGGTATCAACGAACTCAGCAAGGCTTCAGCGCACCAAACCATGTTTTATTGTCTTTTTCAGGCTTTGTATCTTGCACTTTGGCCCTTCTAAGCTGTGTATCTTCAGTCTGGACCCTTGATGTTGATCAAACTGAAGTTTGTTTGTGTGTTTGGACATCGTTAGTCCTATTGAATCTTCGAGTTTGACCCTTGATGTTGATCTAACCGAAGCTTGTGGTATTTGTTGGACGTTGACAGTCCGTTATGTATGTTGTTTCCTGAAATGATCATAGAAACAAGTGTTAGTCCATTTGTAAATAAACAATTGTTTATTGGACATTTCGTATAATCTAGGTGTACGAATTCTGGGTGTCTACACACGCGATGCATCACAATCTCAAATCGATGATCGCAATTCGAATAGGCATACGATGCATCGCAAATCCAAATCGATGCATCGTGATGCATCGCAATTCTAAATTGATGCATCGCATCGCAATTCTAAATTGATGCATCGCATCACAATTCCAAAATTGATACATCGCAATTCCAATATTGATGCATCGCAATTCCAAAATAATTGCATTGCTATTCCAAAATCGATGCATATAATTTTTAAAATCAATGCATCGCAAATAGGCATCACGCCTCTTTCGATACGAACGCCATGACCCTTTTAGGCAGCCAAAATTGGGTGCCACACACACCCTCTTAGAGAAAGAAATTGCATTGCAGTTCTAATTCGATGCATTGCGATGCATCAATTTATGAATCATGATTTCAAATTGGTGCATCACGATTAATTATTGATGCATCGCGATGAATCAAATTGTTATGTAGCAACCATTATATCTCTTATATAACGCAACGAACGCAACTAATGCTGTGTCGATTTTAGAGAAAAACGAACACTACTGTTGCTTTGTCAACTACGATATTCTCTCTAAAACACAAATTCAACTAATCATGAATTGAAAATTGAAAACCCACAAAATTGTATGTGTATGTGTGTGTGTGTGTGAGAGCGAGAGAGAGACAGAGAGGAAGATTGGATCGCAAACACAATCTAATCAATACATGTAATCTTCAATTTCATAACTATTGTGCAAGGAAAATTGGATCACAAATACAATCTAATCAATACCTGTAATCTTCAATTTCATAACTACTGTGTACGTGTGTTATGAAGAGAGAAAGAGGAAGGGACCGAATGAAGTAGAGATGTGTACTAGTCCTGAAAGGCTCAAATAGGCTAAAGGGGGTGGGGGTATTGAATATCCTATGTCCAATTTAAAAGCTTTTACAAGTTTTGCTTCACAAAATAACAGATTAGCTAGAAAATAGCTTATAGTGGAATAAGCTGTGAAAAGTAGGACACGTCAGAATACTGATATCCTATAGACAGGATCAGTCGTTCTCATGAGCAGAATGGAAACTGAAAGTACTTAAGTGAAAATCAAACACAAATACATAAATTAAATAACAAGTATTTGAAGTGGTTCACACTATGAATAAGTTCTACGTCCACTACTAAAGTGGTCAACTTTGGATTTAAAAAGTAAAAGATCACTAATATTGGATCGTGTATAGAATATTTGACCAAGTGTTTAGGTGAGAGTTATAATCTAAAAAAATTAAACTCTCGTGTGGCTTGAATGCTTAGAATTATAATCAATGTGGAGCAGTAAAGACTAGAATATTTGAACAATGCTCTTCACAGAATTGAATGATGGAATGTTTCGTTGAAGCTCTTGAATGCACTAAGTGTAATGAAGCTTGAAGATTGTTGAGATTGCAAGAATGTTGGGGAGACTTCAATGCTTCAGATTGCCTTCTATTTATACTTGGAGACTGATCTTTGGAGCCGTTGAGAGATTTCAGAATTGGGAGATTTGAATTGGGTGCATTTAATAAAAAACTGCACGCATTAAATGTTCTGAAATGGTTGTTGAAATCTGATTGGCGAATTGAGTCTTCCAAGGTTTGACTCTAGCTATACCTGTAAGCTTTGCTGAAAAATGGATAAACAAAGTGTTTCTTGCAGAGTGTTCTTTCTGGGAAGATAACCTAGAATAGAAGGTTAACCACATGGTTAATGTTACACCAAAGTCAAAGAGTGACATTTTCGGTTGCAGTGCCACCACTTCAGGTGGTGGGGCCGCTCTTGCATCAATTCTCTGAGACATTTGATCCATTCTCTCAGTCATTCTGTTGTACATAGTCATCAACATCTCGTTCTGATTCTAATTCTGTTTAGTAAGCACATTCTGTGGGCGATCAACATTTTCATCACCTTGTTCACTTCCCCCAGCACTCGACTCAACACGTTTAGTCTCAACCATCTTAACAACATACACATAACACTCGACGTTAATAACTCAACAATAACCACTCCCACTTAGGCCAAGGAACCTATCCCGGCGACAGCAAAACCATTGCTTGGATACCAACTGTGACGCCTCGACACAGATTTCCATACAAAATCCCAAGGTCTGGATGCCATAAACGAGACATAACACAAAACATAACCACCTGATTCATAATGATAAACAAGTCTTCAGCCACAACATGCCGGAACAAAAATATAAACCACGAGCCACATCATGCTCGGGAAAACAACTCAAATAAACCAACTGTATATACAAGCACGACATACATGTCGACTACCAAAAGAATAATATATAACCAAGTATAATTCTACCCCAAAGTAAAGTCTATATAACTTTACATAACCATCGAGTCTCACCAAAAGAAAATACTACAAACTGTATAAATCATAAGTACAACCACGGGGACAACTCGCTATCTAGTCGCGTCCACACCGTCCTTATCGAGAGCCGCCGTGGTTCGGATCTAAGGAAAACATTAAACACAACGGGGTGAGTCGAAACTCAATAAGTTTCTAAATACAATTACATGTCATGGCATAATTCTCAACTGTAATCATAACAAAGTGATAGAATTTCTATACATCACAACACAACATGAAATATCATCTATGATATACAACTCATGTTAAACATATAGCACTTTGATGTTCACATATGTTCTTGTAAGTAAATCATATAATAAAGGATATATTTCTCTTTATCTGTCTTTGCGTTGCTCTTGCAATACACAAAACAACCAACATGTATCGATTCTCGTCTATGATGTATCGACATCCCTGAACCCGCCGGTCTCCCGAAAATCTATCGGATCTTGGCAACCAAAGTCACGCGTATTGCAATAACGGGGGCTACCTCCCACCTGTGGCCAACATATAAGGTGTGTGTGCACTCCGGTACGGCGACCAATAGTAATTCCAAACATTGATTTGTCAAGGTTATAAGTCGTCCCACCTTGACTCATTAACAAATGTCAGCTGGACTCAATACAATGTACAAAGTGGTATTTACTCATCTTATGCAATTTAACCCCAAGTTCAAAAGTAGTGAACTTAGTAAATGTCAAGTAATTCATATTACTTAATAACATGTCAACAACAAGCACATATTTGCTCAAGTTTATTCATCCATATAGAGCTAATTTACAAGTCTCTATTCTACAAATATCAACCATTCACTTAACCAACTTGTTTGAGAGTTCATAATCCTACTTAAACTAACTCAAATTCTCGTAGGGATTCAACATAATGTTTAGTGTATATTGTTAATTCAAAATTCTACTCTAAGAATTCATTCAACAGAATTGTTCACTTTGGGTATAGTTGCTATTTGCAACTTCTTCCCAACTATAGTCTTTATTCTCCTTTTAGTATAATTTTAAGTTCAACAATAGGGTAATTATCTTACCCAAACCATCTCATACCAAGAATCTAACACAAACAAGATTCTCACATATCCATATAACAATTAGACATGTAAATAACATTTTTAACAAGGCTAGCCAGTTCATTATGTAACTAGCATGTTTTGAAGCTTAAAGCATACAAAGGGGAATTAGTAACTTACCTCAAATAGGGAAATCACACCACTAAAAGCACAATCAAAGACTTCAAAGTAGTTCTCCTAGTCTTTAGCAACCCAACTATGGTCTTGCATGTAAGGTTTGATGGTTGGATTTTGAGGAGATGCAAAACAAACATTGTTCTCACCTTGACAGCACACACACACTTCTCTCTTGAGTTCTTGAGTAAATTGGGATGAAATAGGAGTATTGTGGTCTTCCTCTCAGGTGTTCAAGGGGTGGAATAGGTGGACAGAAGCTGACTTACTCCCCTAGGACGTGGCTTTCTTACCACAAAGGCTTTGCATGTTTAAAACAATAAAAGAAAACATGTACAGAAATTCTGTTAACAGGGCGATCGCTCTCTAACGAGGAAAAGCGATTGTTCCATCCTCTGTCTACAAGGCGATCGCTCTGGGATGAGCCAAAGCGATTGCTTTGTCCTTAAATCTCAAATGCCAACTTTCTGTCCACAGAGCGAACGCTCTGGCCTTAGCCAAGGCGATCACTTTGTATCCAGTATGTCCAATGCTAAATACAAAGTACTAAAAATGCAACCAAAGCCATCCCAAATGATACTTAAACAAATTTAACAAATTCTCAAGGTCAAAACACGCAACAAGGATTACTAACAAGTCTAAGAACCTTGTTAGAAACACATCACAGAGGTTACATGATCGTAACACAACTAATATATATCAACTACACAATGTATATCATCATAATTCACATTACTACCATGGCATTCTATTTTTACCATGCTATGCAAATATTTCTATCATGCATATTTAACATAATAACAAAGCATACAATTATGCAAATAACACAGTGGAGAGCTAGGGTATTATATGCAATTTACCTCATTTTGCATTTGTACAGCTTTCTTTTGGTCGTTTCCCAACGGGTATAGACCCGGGGTCCCGAAATGAACCATTACAACACAGTATAGTTCACATTTCAAATTTCTTCCCTGAAGATATTTGAACTATGTTTTGACCTGATTCTCTTCATAGAGATACGTAGGCAGTCTCCCTGGAGATCCGGTCACCACAGACGCACCTTGTCACCCATCCCTGCAGTTTTACATTTCTAATTTCTTCCCTAAAGAGATTTGAACTACGTTTTGACCTGATTCTCTTTATAGAGATACGTAGGTAGTCTCCCCTGGAGATCCGATTGCTTTTTGACACATGTTGTCACCCGCACACATATAGACATGGTCACACAAACTCCGATGTAGAGTTTGACCATCCAATTGCCAGTACAAAGCTGGATGTCTATATTTTCCGACAACGCTCGCTTACTTCTAAGAAAATGTAGTCTAGAGGCTATAAAGACACCCAGAATTCGTACATCTACATTATATGAATTGTCCAATAAAAAAATGTTTATTTACAAATGGACTTAACACATGTTTCTATGATTATTTCAGGAAACAACATACACAACGGACCAATAACGTCCGACAAATACAACAAACTTCGGTTAGATCAACATCAAGGGTCAAACTCGAAGATACAACAGGACTAACGACGTCCAACACACAAACAACCTTTCGTTAGATCAACATCAAGGGTCTAGACTGAAGATACACAGCTTAGAAGAGCCAAAATACAAGACACAAAGCCTGGAAAAGCCAAAAACATGGTTTGGTGCGCTGAAGACATTTCTAGTGTACCAATACCACAAAACAGGGTTTGGTGCGCGGGCACCATGCCAGGTACGTCGCGTACCAAACCAAGCTTTTGTCCTCAAAGCTTAGCCGTCGACTGCTGAAGACTTTGAAGCTAGAGGAAGCTTCCTCCTTTCTTGCCCCCGAGAGTTACTGCCCAGGCCTCCTATAAATAGAGCTCCCAGCTCTCTCTTTCAAAAGAGGTGGAAAAAAAAGAACAACACACAACAGACTCCCTCATCCAAGGATAACACACACACACACACACACACACACACACAATCTCTCTATATCAAGCCTCTTTTTGAGGAAGAAAAGAGAGAAAGAAAAGAGAAAAGAGTATTGACTCTATCTCAACACACAAAACGTAAGTCTTCCTTTCCTTGATTGGTAGCAGTGGGAGCACAACGATCAGGCTACGAGCTAGCTTGATCCGGTATAATACAACGGCCTAGAACGTGGCCCGATTTCTGTAAAACGACAGAAGGTAACCCCTTCCGTTCGTTAGTTTAGATATGTAAATAGATGTAATAAATGTATGTAATTATTTCAAATACATTGTAAATACATGCAATATATATATATATATATATATATAAATATTCTGTAAATAAACAAACTTGCAATAGTTAAATACGAGCATGCAAATGTGTAGAGACCAAAAGGGCGAATTGGGTGCGTAAAACCTTCCCAAATCGTAACTTGGCCCCCGAACCCATAATCTAAAAGTTCTTCTCCCGTTTACTTTATAAACGAGAGTGGCGACTCTGTTTTCAAAGATAAACATGTTTTTCATGTTTATCAAACCATAAAATCAAATAGAGAAAAACCACAAGACAAGAGCGAAAAAGGCCCGAAAGGACCGGCCTTCTCCGAAGGGCAGATCCGGGGCGCTCACACTGTCTGCTGGAGATATTCTTCTTCAGTAACCCCTTCCTCCTTCCTGGTCCCAACAATTCTTCATGCACAACTCTGTTGTGTAAGATCTTATGATCTTTAAGCAGTGGACTGCTATTCACAAGGACCTAGGACTTCCTCACCCTACCAAAATAGATATCTACCCCTTTCTCTCACTTCCAAAACCTCCTATCACTACCATAATTTGCCATCCTTCTTCACTTTTGTTCGTTACCGATTATAAAGATCAGTATTAAACGCAAAGTAAACATCATTGAAACAAACAAAGATGTTAAGATTTATTTGAAGATTTCACAATTTAAATACCAACATTGTCTAGAAATTGAAATATCAATTCAAACATTGCAAACATGGCTCTTATAATCAACAACTTGATATGATAGCTTAATATGTTAGAAATAGCTAATTTGACAAAAAAAATAAAATCCATGTTGTACTAACGGCTTGAAAATTTCATAATATTCATAAGAGGTGCTCACAATTTCACTACACTTTTACAAACAAAGTGCTGATTCTAAATAGAACATTTGACTTCTTAGACTAAAGTCACATGAAAAATCCAGAAGTTAAAAAAAAAAAAAAAAAGGAAGTATGAAACCTATTGATATGCATATTTTGGACTCGGGATAAAGTGTCCGGGCCTCACTCAAGCAAGTGGGCTCCAATAAATAGTAGCCCGACCCACTTGAGTATATATTAGGAAAACTTGCGGTCCGGTACCTTTTTTAGGATATTCAACCGCTAAAGTTCACTTTTTGTGGGGAAAATACCGTTTATGCCCTTAAGAAACACGGAATAGACATGGGATGCATCACAATTTTCAAATTGATGCATAGCAATTTTGACTCGATGCATCACCCGGAGGGTTTTGGCAAAAAATCCTCGCCGCCCCTCTCATGTTGTCTACAACTAATTTTATATGTAACATCGGTTGGTTTTCCATTGCTGGAAACACGAAAGCGTCGCAAAAAATGAAAAAAAACTAGTTCGTTGAAGAGTTTAACAAAGTTTGAAATTAGCGAAATTGAAGGTTGGAGGCATACTGTTTAAGTGGTCAACTTTAGTAGAAATTGATAGGCCACATTACATCCATTAGCACTCTCTCTCCCTTGGAACTCCACTATCACCACACAAATCCAAAGAATCCATTTTTCCCCAAAAAATCAAAGGAACAGTCAAAATCCATTCAAGCTTGGTAGAAAGGGGGTGATGAAAACGGGCCAGATCTAGATCTCGCTAGGTAGAAGTTCACCTCCCAGATCTAGATCTCGCTAGGTAGAAGTTCACCTCCCTGTTCAAGCTTTAAGAAAAAAGAACATTTCTCAAGGTGATAATTGTTCCCGAATCATGAGATTGCGATGGATCCCGTGGTTGTTCCGTATTTCTTAAGGCATAGATAACATTTTACCTCAAAAGTGCATTTTTCTGTTAAAAGAAAGTATACGAGGCTTTAGCGGTTGAATATTCACAAAGGGATGACCCAAATTTCTCCCTACATAATTAGCCTCCTCCTCTTTCAGCCTAAAGTAAGTAAATTTTGGGGAAAAAGTATACAAATTTTCTCTCTCGTTTCTCACATGACCCATATCGACAATCACCGGAGGGTTTTGGCTGGAAATCCTCCCCGCCCCTCTCATGTTGTCTTTTTTACATAGCAATACATACACATGTCAGATATCCAAAAGGAGAGATCGTCGGATGATTTCCTAAGCCAATAAACGACAAACAAATTCAGTACCCCTGGTACAACTGATTTTTATGTAACATTAGCTTGTTCCGTTGGCGGGAACCCGAAAGTGTCGCAAAAATTGACAAGAACAAGTTCGTTGAAGAGTTGAACAAAGTTTGAAATTAGCAAAATCGAAGCTCGGGGCATACTGTTTAAGTGGTCAACTTTAGTGGAAATGGATGGGCCATGATACCTCCATTATCACTTTCTCTCTCCCTTGGAACTCCACTATCACCACATAATTCCAAAGAATCCATTTTTCTTAAAAATCAAAGGAAAAGTCAAAATCCATTTAAGCTTGGCAGAAAGGTGGTGATGAAAACGGGTCAAATCAAGATCTCGTTAGGTAGCAGTTCACCTCCCTGTTCAAGCTTTGAGAAAAAAAAAACATTTCTCAAGGTGAAAATTGTTCCTGAATCATGAGCAACTTCGTTCATCTCAAATCAATCGACACACCGAGTAAACTCAACTCTTTTTCATGAAATTGGGTCGTTTGTTTGACCGAAAGAAATGAGTATGGAGAACAGAATAAACTCCATGGATGAATGTGCCTTGCCAATGCCGTAACTCTAAAATTGCCACTGACAGCCATCACACGCTTCCACACGAGCTGCCAAAAATGGCTGGAACTGCCATACACGCCCTGGAACCTCAGAAATGATGTATGTAAAATGTTTCGTGTCAGTTACAACCATGTCTTGTTCCATTACTGGTAGCTAGAATTCTGCCCCTTAATTGCCTCAGTTACAACCTTGGTCTCTTCAATGCTGGACGGTGATTTGGATTTTGAGTTCATGTGTTTGACTATTTTTGAGTGGTGTTCTTAGCAAAGTTAGTAAATTACGGGATGATTATAATACGTTAAAAGAAACATACAAGTTGAATACAATTTTTTTAAAAAATTATGACAAAAAGTTTGGTGTAGTAAATAATTCGACTTTAAGTCAAAACAAGACACTTATTTAGGAATCGAGAGAGTAACAAATAATATATTTTTCGACTTTCTAACTAAAATTTTCAAGTTAAATATCTTATTTGAACAATTCAAAAAATACTAATAATATAAATGAAATAATTAAAATAATAAAATTATATCAAAATTCTGTATATACAAAGTTTTTATGTGTAGTACAATACATTTAAAGTTTTTTACGTTTAATATACGATTCAACATAAAAGTATAAGTATTTTATAATCTTTCTCAGTTCCTTCATATTAGGTGCTACCTTAACTTATTCCACCTTTCCGAGAGAGTCCAAACATGTCACCCTACGCTCGACCTATACATTTAAAAATTACCTCCTGGTGCTAGCCATAAGATTTGAATCTGAGTAAATAGCCTGAACCATAAACTCAACTGCCAATTCATAAAACTTTTTAGTGGTGTTATAATTTTTGAACAACAAAACTTTTTAGTGGTAATAACATTTTAGAGATTTTTCATTTGTTTTTTGTTGCTCAGCAACAAAAGAGATTGAAATAACATATAACAAGAGAAATAAAGTGTTCGGGCCTAACTCATGATAAAGTGTTTGAGGAATAAGGAGCGGAGGGCTACTGATATGAATATTTTGGACCCATGATAAAGTGTTCGGGCCTAACTCAAGCAACTGGGCTCTTAACGAAGAGTGGCTCGGCCCACTCAAGTATATATTAGCCACTTCCTCTTTCAGCCTAAGGTAAGTTAGTTTTGGGGGAAAAAATATTTAGTTTTTCTCTCTCGTTCTCTGATGACCCATAAACTGACAATCACACTAGAGGGTTTTGGCGGGGAATCCTCCTCGCCCTTATCACAGTGTCTTTTTTGTGGATGAATACATACACATGCCAGATATCTAAACGGAAAGATCGCCGGACGATTTCCCAAGCCAATGAACGACAACCAAATTCAATACCCCCGACACAACAGATTTTTTTTTTTTATGTAACATCACTTATTTTATCTTTTTAATGGTGGCATCGGTGATTTGGATTTTAATTTGAGTGCATGTGCTAACTATTTTTTGAGTGGTGTTTTCAGCAAAGTTAGTAAATTACGGGATGATTATAATACGTTAAAAGAAGCATACAAGTTGAATACATAATTTTTTGAAAGTTAGGACAAAAAGTTTGGTGTAATAAACAATTCGACTATAAGTTAAAGTAAGACACTTATTTAGGAATGGAGAGAGTAACAAATAATATATTTTTTGATTTTCTAATATTTTCATGTTAAAAATCTTATTTGAACAGTTCAAAAAAATATTAATAATATAAATCAAATAATTAAAATAATAAAATTATATCAAAATTTTGTATATACCAAGCTTTATATGTGAAGTACAATACATTTAAAGTTTTTTTTTACGTGTACTATATGATTCAACCTAAAAGTATGAGTATTTTATAATCTTTATATGATTCCACCTTTCCGAGAGAGTCCAAACATGCCACGGCCTATACATTTAAAAATTACCTCCTGGTGCTAGCCATAAAATTCGAATCTGAGTAAATAGCCTGAACCATAAACTCGACTACCAATTCATAAAACTTTTTAGTGGTGTGATAATTTTTGAACTACAGTCAATTAGGAGTCATCAAAAAGGTCAGCAACAAAAGAGATTGAAATTACATATAACAAGAGAATTACAATACGAGTAGGGCTTCTTAAACTTTCTATTGAGATGAAACTATCTCATGAGACCCAAAGCATGGCCCTTGTATTAAAAAGGTCAGCATATTAAGAGTTGACTGGGTTTATATATACTCAGATTGCCATCTCTCGCTATTGGCCAAATCTAAGTCGTACGATGTCCACCACTGCAATATTTTGTTAGTTTGAAAAATAAGTAATGCTATGAGTATATGAGTATCTAAAGAGCACTAATTTTTTTATCCTAAATGAAGTGTCTGCTGATGTGACAGTTGATTATTGCTATTATTATTAATTATTATTATTTATTATTATTATTATTATTATTATTACTATTTTGTGTGATTAATACTACAGTTGTGGTCAGCTTGGGCAGCCCGACTAATCCACATCTCGAGCACTGCTAGAAACTGGGTAGTCACTAACGGAGGAATCACCGACGGACTGTACCGTAGGTAGTTATTGACTGAGTTTGGTGATTACCGATGGATTTCTGGCAGTAAACTGGCGAACTTTCAAATCATTGATGGACCAAAATTTGTCTTTGATTTCCGTCAATAAATTGGGAATAATCCAAAAATATTTTAAAAACTCCGTCGGAAATTAGTGTATTTCCGATAGTGGAGCCTGTCAAATTTAGTCCATTTTGGACTGCTCTAAAAAGACTTAGCCTAAAGCCTCAAAGTTTTCATTGAAACCACTTTAGCCACGAGACACACGACTACCCTGTAAAGTCATAAAATAGAATTTTGTTTTATTTTTTTGAGGTAGAGAAATGATATTATTGCATCTTGCATTATCCGAGTGGCAGCTACAAATTCAAACGCTGACTTCCATTTATGGAAGTCAAACATTCTTCCCTCGCAAAGACTCATTTGTTTTTTAATATTTGATTTGGTCAGTATAAATTGGCAAAGTCAAAATGTACATTTGACATGTTCAACACTCCCCAGACAAAGCAGTTTCGTAGCCTTGATGTGTATATAAGTGAGATTGAGTTCCCTTCATGTGCATCAAACATTCTTCATATAGTATCTACTTTCATTCTCTCTCTCTCTCTCTCTCTCTCTCTCTCTCTCTCTCTCATCTCTTCAGACACACACACTGAGTTCTTGAACGTTAAAAGGTGGTTCTAATCTCAAGATGGGTTCTACAGCCTGGTGGAGATTGATTAATGCTGCTCTCCTTGCAATTCTCTTCTTTCATGGTTTCTCCTTGGCCGAAAATGGTAATGTTATAATAGATTTAGTTTGATCTTTTTTCTTACTCCTAGCTAGTACTGTTTTCTCAATTAATACTTATTCTCTTTCCCTCTCTCTCTCTCTCTCTCTCTTGTCACAGCTCCTAACTTCAGCTTCATGCGCCAAGCAACCACTGCTGCAAGAGTTTCCTACTACGACTACATCGTTGTTGGTGGCGGCACTTCCGGATGTGCATTAGCCGCCACTCTCTCGAGAAATATAAGGTTCTCCTCCTTGAACGTGGTGGCTCTCCCTATGGTAACCCCAATATCGCGGGGTTGAGCCTTGGGTCGAACTCATGACCAACGGTTCTCCTGGATCCCCTTCACAGCCCTTCGTGTCGGAGGACGGCGTTAATAGTGTACGTCCACGGGTCTTAGGTGGCGGTACCTCCATCAATGCCGGCTTCTACTCACGTGCCCAGACGAGCTTCGTCAGAGAGGCTGGATGGGATGGCAAATTGGTCAATGAGTCATTCCGATGGGTTGAAAACAAGGTGGTTTTTCAGCCGCTAGTTAGGGGTTGGCAATCAGCACTTAGGGAAGGAATGGTGGAGGCCGGGTGACGCCTTATAATGGGTTCACATATGATCATCTAACTGGGACTAAGGTTGGTGGCACCATAGTTGATGCACAAGGGAATAGGCATACCTCTGATTTACTAGAGTATGCAAACGCAAGACGGATTCTTGTTTTGCTTCGTGCAACTGTTCACAGAATACTGTTTAACAAAAAAGGTTTCTACTTTCTCATTTGAAGTGCGCATATACATGTATACATATATTTTTACTTTGAGGGTTATCTACCATTTTTCGTTTAAGCATTAACACGTTCGTGTTCACTCTAACGAAAAATCAAGACTGTGGCCAATGGAGTGGTATTCACGGATGCGTGGTCGCAAGCATAGAGCATATTTGAAAGACGACTTCAAGAATGAAATTATACTTTCTGGGGGCATTGGGAAGCCCACAACTTTTGATGTTAAGTGGCTTGGGCCCAAAAGAGCATCTTGAGTCCCATAACATCAAAGTTGTTTTGAATCAACCTTTAGTTGGTCAACGTATGAAAGATAACCCAATGAACAATGTTTTTATACCCTCTCCGATTCCCGTGGACATCGATGCCATTGTGCTCGGGTATCACTCCTTCGGAAACTACATTGAAGGGGAAGTGGCCTTAACCTTGGATTTGCAAGTCCTAGTGCTTACGGAAACTTTTCTTTTAGGGTATGTATACATTACTTCATTTCAAACACTTTAAAGTTCTAGTAAATAACATATATTTTCCTAGGTTACGTTAGGACCATGGTAGTTGTTTTAGCATATTAAACTTAGTACTTAAAAGCCTACCACCGCTTGTGCTTTAGTGAAATTCATAGCTACTAACTGATGGATACTTTATTATTTCAGATGGGTGGATTCATACTTACGAAGTTCATAGGTCCGCAATCCTTTGGCCATCTAGAGCTTGAAACCGCAACCCAAGTGACAACCCCGGTCACATTCAACTACTTTAAAGATCCCGTAGACTTGCAAAGATGTGTTCGTGGGGTTGCAACCATCTTACGCATAGTCGAATCAAATGCATTCTCAAATTACAAAGTTTCTTCCCTCTCGGGGCAAGACATTCTCAACATTACTACGCGCTTGCCTCAAAACTTTCTGTACATGCTAACACTTCTACCTCCTGGAACAATTTTGTAAGGATACGGTGAAGACCATATGGCATTATCATGGTGGCTGTCAGGTTGGAAGTGTGGTTGATCATGACTATAAGGTCTTCGGTGTGGGTGCGCTTCGAGTCATTGATGGATCAACTTTTGATTCCTCCCCAGGAACTAATCCTCAAGCTACGTGATGATGCTTGGAAGGTATTTACTAATGGTTCATATATATTCAACATTTTTTCTATTTTATTTTTGTTTGAAATTATTAAATTAACAAGTGATTTTATTCTCTTATGGTGCAGGTACATGGGAATTAGAATACTGGAAGAAAGACTTCGGAAGTGATGGCTTGAATTGATGTCATTCAATAATTATGAAATTTCATCTTTCTTAGTCAACGTATATTCAATTGATTTTTTCTCGTGAGAGTGCATAAGAAGCTGGTGGTGAAAGTCGCAATCATCCAATATGTCATGTGCGATAGGTTTAGCTCAATAGAATAATTAAGTAACATTGAGTTTATTCACATATTTGTAATTAATTCACCATTGAATGTAACTTTGGAATTTATTAGATTTTTGCCTTCACCTTTATTTTTTATTACAAATTCATATTTTGAATTTTTCTTTTATATTCTTAGAGTGCATTCAGAATTCATTTGCTCCACATTAAACTGACAATAGTTTAAGTACTTTGGTGGACTTGGTTTCGGCCATGTAATTGGATACAACACTTTTGTCCCTATTATTTGAGATAATATATAATAGTATATGATTGGAAAGAGGGCTCAATTAATTTTGGCTCTGATAGAAGAAAAAATTAAAGTAATATATACTGATGTGATTGAAGTTAGAGTAAGGCTATGGGTACCTAAAGAGTACCAATTTTTTTGCACCAAATGATGTGTCAACTGATGTGTCAGCTGATGTAATGCATTAATTTTATTTTTGATTTTATTTTTTGTACCGAATCAGCTGCCACATCAGCTGACACATCATTTTGTGTAAAAAGTTAGGTACTATTTAGGTACACATAGCATTACTCTTGAAGTTATGAACGACGAATCCATGCTTATTGTTAGAATTATGATTCAGCGGACTTGTTAAAAAAAAAAGTAAGAAGAAGCTACGACAATAGTTATAATGCTTATGCTATCTTTGAAATTAATGAATGCTTGATACTCAATAACTAGTGATTATCTTTCAGTTTATTATGGGATCGACTATTTTTCGTTACATTGTGAATATGAGATTGTTAGACCTCCGTAGGCAGTGGACGGAGGTGCACAAGTCGAGATGAAACTAAAGCAAGAGAGAAAAGGCATATGCAAGAGAATTACGGGAATATGATATTGTCGGACCACCTCAAAAGATCGTGGATGGAGGTGCACAAGTCAAGATGAAATTGAAGGAGGAGAGAAAAAGAATACGCAAGAGAATTAGGCAAAGAAGAAAAGATTAATACTATGTGCACCTAAAGTGTGCACTGAACACCCTCGGTTACTCACTTTACACGTGGGCATCGTCACATGGCAATCTCACGACCTACGAGGGCCAGGTCGACGACACGGGTGCATAAGAGCACACCAAAACCGGTCAGCTCGAGAGGTGGAGACCGCATCCATCGTAGCGCCCAGCGAAGACAGCAAGGTAAAATGGTCGACCCGAATGATGGACGACACGGTACCCGTTCTACGACGACTCATTCCACCTCGGTGTCCCGCATGCACAAGTAAGAAACCCGGAACTACTCTAGGACGACCTCACGGATGAACAGCGACGACGAATGTCTAGACCACCTCGATGACGAGAGCGACACGGGACTAGCCAGGTCGACCTCTCCCATGTCCTTCTACCTCGATGAAAACAGAGTCCTAGATGGAAACATACTTGAAGAAGAGTCCTGATATAATCCTTCTCTACATCTCATTCCTATATGTATAAGGTAACGTGACCCTTAAGAAACGGAAATTAATCCTAATCTGAATCTGATAAGGATTGAGGTCACATCCCTATAAATAGCACCCTCAACATACCTCATAAGGTACGCACATACAGACTTGCTTCTATACTGTCCCAGCTTTATCACACCTACACAGCATTGCTAATTCTCACGCCGGAGGGTTATCGCTGGGACCACCCAGCGCCCTAACGGTGTTTTGTGCTTGATTACGTGTTTCGAGACAATCTTCAAAGTCTTGCAGTCCACCGAATCCTACCTAGACTACACACGTGGACCGGACACGACACCCAATCCTTTTTGGCGTGATCGGTTTGGTTCCGTTGCGGGACCTTTTTGTGATCAAGCATGGCATCTTCTAAGCAAGTCTCTAAATCGCCCAAAGAACAACCCCAGGCATACCCTCCGCCGCTCCGCTGGCGGCAACTCTCTGGACGGCGACAAAGAGTCACCGTAATACCCTCATCGGGCTTCCGCTTCACCAAAACACACGAGCTCAAAAGCGGCGAGCGATGAGAAGGAAAGCTTTGGGAAAGAAGGCGACAGCAACCAAAAGCCCAAACTTAACAGCTCGTAATGGCCAGACGCCCACCCCACCTTCCTCCGACGGCGAAGGCCCAGGAGACAAGGATGATCTTATCATAATGGATAGCAGGATGCCTCCTACTCAGCAAGAAATCGATCTCGCCGAATTGGAGGAGATACGAAAAGAGAGAGCTTTCTTGGAGAAGCAGAGAGAGCTAGAAAAACGTGAATACGAGCTATCCCGCAAGCTCGCCGCCCAGACGACCCAGCTAGAGCCGAGCTTACACCTATCCCATGACAAGTACCACAATGTTCGACCTGAAGGGAGTAAGCACAGGAGTCTGCGGGCTGACAGTCATCATGAGGAGGCAAGGGATGACGCTCCTAGACGCAGCGATAAAAGCCGGCCCCGACAAGCAGTTGTGCATCAAATACTTGGCTCCAAGGACCGACTGGGCACCCCAGACAGGGAGCGACCTAGAGGTAGCATCCACTCATGGATGGATGGACGAGCTAGAAGTCCCGGCAAAAAGTCCTACAGTCCCGCCGAATGGAAGACAATAAGGAGCGATTGCGACGACCACGAGAGCCATAGCCACCGCTCCAAACGCAAATCGTCCAACACAAGTACCTCCAAGCGAAGCAACCTCGCACAAATATTCCAGGATCGACGACCATGACCGCCGATCTAAGAGGCGGGCAAGAGCGCACGGGGAGGACGAGGTGCTACGAAAATGAAGGAACGATTGGAGGCTCTGGAAAGAGGGAAAGAATGGAAGCCTTCAGGAAGCGTAACGGCAGCCTTTTGTAGGAGAATCCGGAATACTCCTCCAAATCATCGCCTGAAGCTGCCATCTTTGAAAAGTTACGCTGGAACCACAAATGCTCGAAGCCACGTATCAAGCTTTGAAGCAAAAATGGGAGTGTGCACTAGAGATTTGGATCTCTGGTGCGTAGTGTTTGTCAGCACGTTTGAAGAAGTCGTCCTGAATTGGTTCGAGGAGCTAGAAGAGGGTTCTATCAGAGATTGGCACGACCTGAAGAAAGCCTTTTTGAAGAAGTACTCGTCAGCAGGCGACCTCCCCAAGAAGGAATCTGACCTATGCGGTATCAAACAGCGACCCAGCGAGTCCTTGGAGAGCTATCTCGAAAGATTCAAGAATGTTGCCGAAAAGTTGTTGAACGTCCCCGACAAAACAATAATGGCTTTCTTCCAAGCCGGATGTCGATCTGCCAAGCTCCTGTCCGAAATTGGCATGCGACCACCCACCACCAGTGCGGAAATGTACACTGCCGCACAAAATATTGGGAATGTCAAAAAACTTGGCACCAAGAGAGGGAGGAGCAAAAACCTCTGGAACGCAGAAACAAAAGAAAGAAGAAAAGGCCGGTGAACAGAAGGAAGGAGGCAACTACGGGCACGGAAAAGGCAAGGGGAAGAATAAATGGGGCAGAAAAGAAGAATTTTACACCCCCTTGAACACAAGCCGAGAGCAAATCATGAACGTACTTCTCCAGGAAAATAAGATTGTCCGACCTCCACCACTCAAAGAAGCTACATACCCTCGCAACCCCGATAAAAGATGTGCCTACCACAACGGCATCGGCCACACAACAGAGGAATGCATACAAATAAAAAGAGAGATACGTGGCGATTGACGGGGTGAACTCAAAAGGTACGAGCAGCGAGGGAGGACTCACAGAGATCGGCCTAGGGAGGCCCCGAGGGTTAATACCGATGAAGACGAAGTCCTGGTCAACACAATTACGGAGGAATGGTCGAGCATCACCAAAATAAAAACAGCAATAAATAGCCTCAACCATACTGTCAGCCCGCCAGCCGTTTGGGGGGAAAAGGGGATAACATTCCTACCCAGCGAGCTGGCCACTAACCCCGCCGCGGGGGGACATGCCCTAACCATTGAAGCAAAGATTGGCAGAGGGCGAGTGAAAAGAGTACTCATCGACACGGGGGCAGGGAAGGACATATTATTTTATAAATGCTTCCAGGCAATCGGGCTAGGAAGCTAGAAGAAAGGAGGCTAGAAGCAAGACTCAGGATGATCAACTACAAGCAGCTCGCCAAAACTCACCACGACAAGCGAGTAAGAAAAAGATCATTCAATATTGGAGACTGGGTACTCAGGAAGATCGAAGTGACTGGCAGAAATGCGGGAAGGAACAAACTCTCCCCAAATTGGGAAGGACCGTTCAGAATTACGGGCATAATCAAAGAAGGGACTTATCGACTAGCTGAACAAGATGGCACCCCGCTCAAGAACCCTTGGCATGCAGATCATCTGAAAAAATATTATCATTAATGTAACTGTTGCGAAAGTTATCAACAAAAAGAATTCTTCCTATGGCAAGCTTATACTCTTAAAAAAGGCTCCTCGCCACGCAAGGTCACCTTACGACCTACTCTTCACCAGCTGAAGAAGATCGTAAGTGTAAAAAAGGCTCCTCGCCACGCGAGGTCACCTTACGACCTACTCTTCACCAGCTGAAGAAGATCGTAAGTGTAAAAAAGGCACCTCGCCCTGCGAGGTCACCTTACGACCTACTCTTCACCAGCTGAAGAAGATCGTAAGTTTAAAAAAGGCACCTCGCCCTGCGAGGTCACCTTACGACCTACTCTTCACCAGCTGAAGAAGATCGTAAGTTTGAAAAAGGCTCCTCGCCACGCGAGGTCATCTTACGACCTACTCTTCACCAGCTGAAGAAGATCGTAGGTTTAAAAGGCTCCTCGCCACGCGAGGTCACCTTGCACCAGCTGAAGAAGATCGTAAGTGTAAAAAAGGCTCCTCGCCACGCGAGGTCACCTTACGACCTACTCTTCACCAGCTGAAGAAGATCGTAAGTGTAAAAAAGGCTCCTCGCCACGCGAGGTCACCTTACGACCTACTCTTCACCAGCTGAAGAAGATCGTAAGTGTAAAAAAGGCACCTCGCCCTGCGAGGTCACCTTACGACCTACTCTTCACCAGCTGAAGAAGATCGTAAGTTTAAAAAAGGCACCTCGCCCTGCGAGGTCACCTTACGACCTACTCTTCACCAGCTGAAGAAGATCGTAAGTTTAAAAAAGGCACCTCGCCCTGCGAGGTCACCTTACGACCTACTCTTCACCAGCTGAAGAAGATCGTAAGTTTAAAAGGCTCCTCGCCACGCGAGGTCACCTTGCACCAGCTGAAGAAGATCGTAAGTTTAAAAGGCACCTCGCCATGCGAGGTCACCTTACGACCTACTCTTCACCGGCTGAAGAAGATGGTAAGTCTAGAAGGGCACCTCGCCATGCGAGGTCATCTAGCGACCGAAGCAGCTAAGGAAGCTCGCGAGTCAAATCAAAGATAGTTCGCAACTTACAGTTCATTAAAAACAAATCCAGGAAGATTGCAATTATAGCAAAGACCAAAAACGAAGTTCTTGCTTTAAATTAACTGGAGAAAAAGAAGCGGCATACTAATAATTTACACAAATGTTTAAGGCACACAGGCCAACCGAAATATAAAAGATGTTTTTATTACAGAGCCCGCGGACTCAAATCAACTCGACGCAGCGAGGTTAAGGATCAGCTCGACTTTCCGCCTCATAGACCGCCGCATGAGCCTCCCGGTTGGACTTGGTCCCCTCGAATTCCTTCAACTTAAAATCCCCATCAAAGTCCACAGTGTCGCCATCATCCGAGCATCAAGTAGATACGGTACATTATTACTAAAGGGAGAAGGGCGCCCGGGCGTCTCGACGTTGTTCGGATCTTTCCTCGAAATCAATTCGAGCTCCTCAGGTCGATAGGGAACGAGCTCGTGACCATGACGGGCGAGGTCCCCCCTATGCTCAGCACTACCCCACTTGATCAAATCCCTGAGGGACACTCCACACGCAGCAGCCACCCGCAGAATTTGGGCTTTCCCTTTCTCGTAATAAGAAAAAATCTCACTTCGATATGACTGGGTCTTTTTGTACTCACTGATAGCGGTCATCGAGCTAGATGCCTTCTTCGCCGCTGCCAACTGACGCTCAAGGTCGCTAATCTTGCCTTCTAGGTTAAGTTTTGTCTTGGTCAGCTCGCCCTGGGCATTGAAGGTCTCACCCGAGATGTTGACAGCTCGGTTTTGACCCCAGCAAGCTCACCCCGTAAACGCGCGACCTCCTCGGACAGTTTGTTAACAGCCTCAACTTTTTTAGCAGCTAAGTCCTGACTTAGCTTCACATCGCTCTTTGACTTTTCTAGCTCTCCTTCGAGCTCAGAGATACGGACGCAAGCTGCATCAAGGTCCGCCTTGTTCGCACCTTCACTCATACGCTTCTCAAGATCCGCGACTTGGATCCTGAGTGACTTCCTTTCCTTGTTGGCGCAGCCACTTTGTTGTACGACCTAATAGCCGTGGCCGCCGAAAGCGAACTGGACATTAGACAAAAGAACAACAAATCACGGGAGTAACAAAAGATATAAACACCTAGACTTATCAAATTGCCTCCCACAATCCCGCGAGGTGGGAGGAGAGTATCCATCATACACGGCGCCTAGGTCGTCATTGCAAATTTCCAAAACAAGACCTTCCCGATTTCAACACCTCGAGTAGCATGACTCGGCTCGCTCCGTTTGTCTTGGGGTAGCCGAGCTAGAGGGAGAGGCGTACCCAGCCGGACCGGTCACACGTGCACATCTCTCGGACATCCTCATCGGACACAGTCACCACTGCGGTCTCTTCGATTCTCAGCTTCTTCGGGGGCCCAGATCCGGATGACGACCTGGTCCTCTTCCCCGCCGATTTCGAGCCAGCGACCTCCTTTCCTTTATCTGCAGCCACGGACACAGTGGGAATCATCTCGGCGGTACCCGCCAGGTTGGCCGCCACCCGAGCTCGACCGAGTTGTTCCGAGCGAACAGATTTCGCCTGGAAGCGCTTTCCCGAGCTCCCTCTCATAGCGTCGAGATCTTCCATATCTACAAAAAAGAAATACAAGTCAAAAACAGTTGGAAATATCAAAGCAGCTAAGCAAAGTTCAATGAAGCGAGGAAAACCGATTAACAGGCAGCCCTTCTCCGAATCTCGCCAACAGTTAGGACAGTGCTTTTGGAATATCAGATCTTGGTGCCTATGCCAGCCCGGAAAACACTCAAACTCAGGGAAGGTGCACATTGGCTCGAAACCAGCTGTCCTCCTCGACGACAATCCAGCAACATACAACAATTTCTCACTTTTAATAATTTCCCTCCAATCGTAATACCTCACTTGAGTTCCTCCTCGAACTCCCAAGGGCACCTCGAGAGCCTGCTTGGCCAGCTTGTCATAGTCATCCAATGAAGTGTGGCGAACTAAAGTATAAGGCTCCTCCATTGGCACTCTAAAATTCCAACCTAATCTACTCTCCACCACAATAACTTTATCAGCCCAATATGGAACCTTGCCAGGAGGATCGGAAAACAACTTCACACCGTAGTTATGGCTTTTTGCTTGCAGCCGATTGTTGTTCCTATCGAGGTGAAAGTAATAGCAGAATAAAGACATGGTTGGCTCGAAGCCTAGCAAGAGAGTGCACACAATGAAGCACAGAAGAATCCTCATAGTGTTCCAGGTTAGGTCGAGAGGGACGGTCGAGGTGACGTCCAGAAATTCGCATATGAAAGGATCGAGGGGGAACCGGAGCCCCAAATCAAAAAAGCTAAGGTAAAAACCAACTCGGCTTCTCGAAGTCCTTAACTCATTCAAGCCAAATCTGGATCGGGATCAAAACCAAGGTAAAAATTGGGATCACAAAAGGCCGCCGAGGACCATGTGTCCACATCGGACGAGGTAATTCTTTCGCCGATCACGAAAAGAGCGACCACTAGTACCCTCTTCGGTAGCGACCTTCGCCTTTTTCTTCTTAGGCCGGGAGCTCGCAAATAGTAATTCGGGTCGAAGTAACTCGACGAGATCGACAAGCTGGGCTCGGCGGCCGAGGAGGAAGCACGAGCTGGCCTAGTTCGCACCACACCTCCCTCATTAAAATACAGATAAAGCAAGCTCGACATAGCCAGGTCGTAGCCCTCAAAGATTTGCATGGAAGTACCAAAAGGGATATCATCGACTTTAAAGGGGCCATCCTCGGGGACCGCTAGGCCTTCCAAGTTCGCACCCCAGGCAACCAATAAGTTGCGAGCTTCACTTGGCAGTACGACCTGCCAGTCCCCATCCTCGTTCTTAAATATAGCCCTCCCCTGTTGCGGCCTAGCAAATAGCGGGCCTGGATTTGCGCGCTTAACCCTCATGTTCGTATAAGGAGAACACGAGGAGGACGAGCTAAAATAAGAAATGATTCGAAGAAAAAAATGATTCGAAGAAGGAATAGACGCCGTCTTGTTCCGATGACTAGCGACGACGGCGGTAATGAACGGAAAAACACTTGGAAAGGTAATAAAAATGAACGAAATGCAGACAGAAAGGAAAGAAGACTAAGTACCTAGACTGGGAGAAAGAGGACACGAATGAGTGATTGAAGGCTTTTTGAAGGTGAGATCAGTCTGCCGGAAATCGCCTAAAGTCGCCGGAGGGTTTTTGAAATTTCTGGAATCTGGTAGTGTGCCCTAAAAAACACGGTGAGGTATATTTATAGGATCCGAATACATTGGGTTAACCCGGTGGAATCACGCGGACCTTGAAACGGCAACGTTTTGGGCGGGAATAATAACCGCCTCTTTGAAATTTGAAAAGCCCGACACAGAGAATGCCTCGGAAGTCGTGAGCAATAAATGCGCACATGTACCAAAAGACCAAGTACAACAGAGAAGTTCGATCTGGGAATCAGAATGCTCACCTCGCAAAAAATTCAGCTCGAAATGAAGACACGACTTCCTGAGTACGAGGATAAATCCTCGCTCTCAGAAGTAGGGGGGCTATTGAACACCCTCGGTTACTCACTTTACACGTGGGCATCGTCACATGGCAATCTCACGACCTATGAGGACCGGTCGACGACACGGGTGCATAAGAGCACACCAAAACCGGTCGGCTCGGGAGGTGGAGACCGCATCCATCGTAGCGCCCGGACAAGAAGGTCAAATGGTCGACCCGGAATGATGGACGACATGGTACCCGTTCTACGACGACTCATTCCACCTCGGTGTCCCGCATGCACAAGTAAGCAACCTGGAACTACTCTAGGACGACCTCACAGATGAACATGCGACCTGACGAATGTCTAGACCACCTCGATGACGAGAGCGACCGGGACTAGCCGGTCGACCTCTCCCATGTCCTTCTACCTCGATGAAAACAGAGTCCTAGATGGAAACATACTTGAAGAAGAGTCCCGATATAATCCTTCTCTACATCTCATTCCTATATGTATAAGGTAACGTGACCCTTAAGAAACGGAAATTAATCCTAATCGAATCGATAAGGATTGACGTCACATCCCTATAAATAGCACCCTCAACATACCTCATAAGGTACGCATGAGACTTGCTTCTATACTCCCGCTTTATCACACCTACACGGCATTGCTAATTCTCACGCCGGAGGGTTATCGCTGGGACCACCCAGCGCCCCTAACGGTGTTCTGTGCTTGATTACAGGTTTTCAGACAATCTTCAAAGTCTTGCAGGTCCGCCGAATCCTACCTAGACTACACACGTGGACCAGACACGACACCCAATCCTTTTTTGGCGTGATCATGCACCAAAATTACATTTGACATTTTTTGATTGATTAAATGATTTGTAGGTCCTACCACTTAAAAGTCTCTGACCAACCAAAAGATGTCATGTGTAATTTTGGTGTAGATTTGGTGCACACTTTAGGTGTACATATCATTACTTTTCTTTAAATGAGAAATGTACGACTTATTTATTACAAATTCCTACTATTAATGCCTAGAGCCCAATGGGTTTATGTACTAATTTGAACATGGGGTGAACTTCGGACCCGTCCCCTTTGATAAATTTTCAATCAATTTAGACCCTTATACTTATTTCAAACAAGAAAAAGACATTTTTGTTACGAAATATCGTCTATGCCCTTACAAAAACACGAAACAAGCACGATGTGAGCGCCCCGGATTCGACTGGGATCCTTTCCCTCGGGCCTTTTCGCTCTTATCTCGTGGTTTCTCTATTGATTTTATGGTTTGACAAACATTTAAAACATATTTATCTTTTGAAAACAGAGTCGTCACTCTCGTTTATAAAGTAAACGGGAGAAAAATTTTAGATTATGGGTTCGGGGGCCAAGTTATGATTTGAGAAGGTTTTACGCACCCAATTCGCCCTTTCGGTCTCTACACATTTGCATTTTCGTTTTTAAATATCACAAGTTTGTTATTTTATGTGACAGAACATATATTACATGTATATCAAAACAATGTATTGAAATAATTACATATATTATTTACATTTATTTACATATTTAACAGACCAACGAACGAAAGGGGTTACCTTTTGTCGTTTTACAGAATTCGGGTCACGTTCTAGGCCGTTGTATTATACCGGATCAAGCTAGTTCGTAGCCTGACAGTTGTGCTTCCACTGCTACCGATCGAGGAAAGGAAGACTTACATTTTTTGTGTGTGAGAGAGAGTCAATACTCTTTTCTCTTTTCTTTCTCTCTTTTCTTCATCAAAAAAGAGGCTTGATAGAGAGAGATGTTGTGTGTGTGTGTGAGTGTATGTTGTTCTTTTTTCGTGTGTAGAAGGAGAGAGCTGATCATCTCTTTATATAGGCGAGCCTGGGAGAGATATTTGATGGTTACTCTCGGGGCCAAGCAAGGAGGAAGGTTCCTCCAGCCTTCAAAGTCTTCAGCAGCTAGGAAGCTTGACTTTTGGGGCATTTCAGGGTTTGGTGCGAGGCGTACCTTGCATGGTGCCCGTGCACCGAACCATGTTCTGTGGTATCAACGAACTCAGCAAGGCTTCAGCGCACCAAACCATGTTTTATTGTCTTTTTCAGGCTTTGTATCTTGCACTTTGGCCCTTCTAAGCTGTGTATCTTCAGTCTGGACCCTTGATGTTGATCAAACTGAAGTTTGTTTGTGTGTTTGGACATCGTTAGTCCTATTGAATCTTCGAGTTTGACCCTTGATGTTGATCTAACCGAAGCTTGTGGTATTTGTTGGACGTTGACAGTCCGTTATGTATGTTGTTTCCTGAAATGATCATAGAAACAAGTGTTAGTCCATTTGTAAATAAACAATTGTTTATTGGACATTTCGTATAATCTAGGTGTACGAATTCTGGGTGTCTACACACGCGATGCATCACAATCTCAAATCGATGATCGCAATTCGAATAGGCATACGATGCATCGCAAATCCAAATCGATGCATCGTGATGCATCGCAATTCTAAATTGATGCATCGCATCGCAATTCTAAATTGATGCATCGCATCACAATTCCAAAATTGATACATCGCAATTCCAATATTGATGCATCGCAATTCCAAAATAATTGCATTGCTATTCCAAAATCGATGCATATAATTTTTAAAATCAATGCATCGCAAATAGGCATCACGCCTCTTTCGATACGAACGCCATGACCCTTTTAGGCAGCCAAAATTGGGTGCCACACACACCCTCTTAGAGAAAGAAATTGCATTGCAGTTCTAATTCGATGCATTGCGATGCATCAATTTATGAATCATGATTTCAAATTGGTGCATCACGATTAATTATTGATGCATCGCGATGAATCAAATTGTTATGTAGCAACCATTATATCTCTTATATAACGCAACGAACGCAACTAATGCTGTGTCGATTTTAGAGAAAAACGAACACTACTGTTGCTTTGTCAACTACGATATTCTCTCTAAAACACAAATTCAACTAATCATGAATTGAAAATTGAAAACCCACAAAATTGTATGTGTATGTGTGTGTGTGTGTGAGAGTGAGAGAGAGACAGAGGAAGATTGGATCGCAAACACAATCTAATCAATACATGTAATCTTCAATTTCATAACTATTGTGCAAGGAAAATTGGATCACAAATACAATCTAATCAATACTGTAATCTTCAATTTCATAACTACGTATGCGTGTGTTATGAAGAGAGAAAGAGGAAGGGACCGAATGAAGTAGAGATGTGTACTAGTCCTGAAAGGCTCAAATAGGCTAAAGGGGGTGGGGGTATTGAATATCCTATGTCCAATTTAAAAGCTTTTACAAGTTTTGCTTCACAAAATAACAGATTAGCTAGAAAATAGCTTATAGTGGAATAAGCTGTGAAAAGTAGGACACGTCAGAATACTGATATCCTATAGACAGGATCAGTCGTTCTCATGAGCAGAATGGAAACTGAAAGTACTTAAGTGAAAATCAAACACAAATACATAAATTAAATAACAAGTATTTGAAGTGGTTCACACTATGAATAAGTTCTACGTCCACTACTAAAGTGGTCAACTTTGGATTTAAAAAGTAAAAGATCACTAATATTGGATCGTGTATAGAATATTTGACCAAGTGTTTAGGTGAGAGTTATAATCTAGAAAAATTAAACTCTCGTGTGGCTTGAATGCTTAGAATTATAATCAATGTGGAGCAGTAAAGACTAGAATATTTGAACAATGCTCTTCACAGAATTGAATGATGGAATGTTTCGTTGAAGCTCTTGAATGCACTAAGTGTAATGAAGCTTGAAGATTGTTGAGATTGCAAGAATGTTGGGGAGACTTCAATGCTTCAGATTGCCTTCTATTTATACTTGGAGACTGATCTTTGGAGCCGTTGAGAGATTTCAGAATTGGGAGATTTGAATTGGGTGCATTTAATAAAAACGCACGCATTAAATGTTCGAAATGGTTGTTGAAATCGATTGGCGAATTGAGTCTTCCAAGGTTTGACTCTAGCTATACCTGTAAGCTTTGCTGAAAAATGGATAAACAAAGTGTTTCTTGCAGAGTGTTCTTTCTGGGAAGATAACCTAGAATAGAAGGTTAACCACATGGTTAATGTTACACCAAAGTCAAAGAGTGACATTTTCGGTTGCAGTGCCACCACTTCAGGTGGTGGGGCCGCTCTTGCATCAATTCTCTGAGACATTTGATCCATTCTCTCAGTCATTCTGTTGTACATAGTCATCAACATCTCGTTCTGATTCTAATTCTGTTTAGTAAGCACATTCTGTGGGCGATCAACATTTTCATCACCTTGTTCACTTCCCCCAGCACTCGACTCAACACGTTTAGTCTCAACCATCTTAACAACATACACATAACACTCGACGTTAATAACTCAACAATAACCACTCCCACTTAGGCCAAGGAACCTATCCCGGCGACAGCAAAACCATTGCTTGGATACCAACTGTGACGCCTCGACACAGATTTCCATACAAAATCCCAAGGTCTGGATGCCATAAACGAGACATAACACAAAACATAACCACCTGATTCATAATGATAAACAAGTCTTCAGCCACAACATGCCGGAACAAAAATATAAACCACGAGCCACATCATGCTCGGGAAAACAACTCAAATAAACCAACTGTATATACAAGCACGACATACATGTCGACTACCAAAAGAATAATATATAACCAAGTATAATTCTACCCCAAAGTAAAGTCTATATAACTTTACATAACCATCGAGTCTCACCAAAAGAAAATACTACAAACTGTATAAATCATAAGTACAACCACAGGGACAACCTGCTATCTAGTCGCGTCCACACCGTCCTTATCGAGAGCTGCCTGGCTGGTTCGGATCTAAGGAAAACATTAAACACAACGGGGTGAGTCGAAACTCAATAAGTTTCTAAATACAATTACATGTCATGGCATAATTCTCAACTGTAATCATAACAAAGTGATAGAATTTCTATACATCACAACACAACATGAAATATCATCTATGATATACAACTCATGTTAAACATATAGCACTTTGATGTTCACATATGTTCTTGTAAGTAAATCATATAATAAAGGATATATTTCTCTTTATCTGTCTTTGCGTTGCTCTTGCAATACACAAAACAACCAACATGTATCGATTCTCGTCTATGATGTATCGACATCCCTGAACCTGCCGGGTCTCCCTGAAAATCTATCGGATCTTGGCAACCAAAGTCACGCGTATTGCAATAACAGTGGGGCTACCTCCCACCTGTGGCCAACATATAAGGTGTGTGTGCACTCCGGTACGGCGACCAATAGTAATTCCAAACATTGATTTGTCAAGGTTATAAGTCGTCCCACCTTGACTCATTAACAAATGTCAGCTGGACTCAATACAATGTACAAAGTGGTATTTACTCATCTTATGCAATTTAACCCCAAGTTCAAAAGTAGTGAACTTAGTAAATGTCAAGTAATTCATATTACTTAATAACATGTCAACAACAAGCACATATTTGCTCAAGTTTATTCATCCATATAGAGCTAATTTACAAGTCTCTATTCTACAAATATCAACCATTCACTTAACCAACTTGTTTGAGAGTTCATAATCCTACTTAAACTAACTCAAATTCTCGTAGGGATTCAACATAATGTTTAGTGTATATTGTTAATTCAAAATTCTACTCTAAGAATTCATTCAACAGAATTGTTCACTTTGGGTATAGTTGCTATTTGCAACTTCTTCCCAACTATAGTCTTTATTCTCCTTTTAGTATAATTTTAAGTTCAACAATAGGGTAATTATCTTACCCAAACCATCTCATACCAAGAATCTAACACAAACAAGATTCTCACATATCCATATAACAATTAGACATGTAAATAACATTTTTAACAAGGCTAGCCAGTTCATTATGTAACTAGCATGTTTTGAAGCTTAAAGCATACAAAGGGAATTAGTAACTTACCTCAAATAGGAAATCACACCACTAAAAGCACAATCAAAGACTTCAAAGTAGTTCTCCTAGTCTTTAGCAACCCAACTATGGTCTTGCATGTAAGGTTTGATGGTTGGATTTTGAGGAGATGCAAAACAAACATTGTTCTCACCTTGACAGCACACACACACTTCTCTCTTGAGTTCTTGAGTAAATTGGGATGAAATAGGAGTATTGTGGTCTTCCTCTCAGGTGTTCAAGGGGTGGAATAGGTGGACAGAAGCTGACTTACTCCCCTAGGACGTGGCTTTCTTACCACAAAGGCTTTGCATGTTTAAAACAATAAAAGAAAACATGTACAGAAATTCTGTTAACAGGGCGATCGCTCTCTAACGAGGAAAAGCGATTGTTCCATCCTCTGTCTACAAGGCGATCGCTCTGGGATGAGCCAAAGCGATTGCTTTGTCCTTAAATCTCAAATGCCAACTTTCTGTCCACAGAGCGAACGCTCTGGCCTTAGCCAAGGCGATCACTTTGTATCCAGTATGTCCAATGCTAAATACAAAGTACTAAAAATGCAACCAAAGCCATCCCAAATGATACTTAAACAAATTTAACAAATTCTCAAGGTCAAAACACGCAACAAGGATTACTAACAAGTCTAAGAACCTTGTTAGAAACACATCACAGAGGTTACATGATCGTAACACAACTAATATATATCAACTACACAATGTATATCATCATAATTCACATTACTACCATGGCATTCTATTTTTACCATGCTATGCAAATATTTCTATCATGCATATTTAACATAATAACAAAGCATACAATTATGCAAATAACACAGTGGAGAGCTAGGGTATTATATGCAATTTACCTCATTTTGCATTTGTACAGCTTTCTTTTGGTCGTTTCCCAACGGGTATAGACCCGGGGTCCCGAAATGAACCATTACAACACAGTATAGTTCACATTTCAAATTTCTTCCCTGAAGATATTTGAACTATGTTTTGACCTGATTCTCTTCATAGAGATACGTAGGCAGTCTCCCTGGAGATCCGGTCACCACAGGACAGACCTTGTCACCCATCCCCTGCAGTTTTACATTTCTAATTTCTTCCCTAAAGAGATTTGAACTACGTTTTGACCTGATTCTCTTTATAGAGATACGTAGGTAGTCTCCCCTGGAGATCCGATTGCTTTTTGACACATGTTGTCACCCGCACACATATAGACATGGTCACACAAACTCCGATGTAGAGTTTGACCATCCAATTGCCAGTACAAAGCTGGATGTCTATATTTTCCGACAACGCTCGCTTACTTCTAAGAAAATGTAGTCTAGAGGCTATAAAGACACCCAGAATTCGTACATCTACATTATACGAATTGTCCAATAAAAAACTGTTTATTTACAAATGGACTTAACACATGTTTCTATGATTATTTCAGGAAACAACATACACAACGGACCAATAACGTCCGACAAATACAACAAACTTCGGTTAGATCAACATCAAGGGTCAAACTCGAAGATACAACAGGACTAACGACGTCCAACACACAAACAACCTTTCGTTAGATCAACATCAAGGGTCTAGACTGAAGATACACAGCTTAGAAGAGCCAAAATACAAGACACAAAGCCTGGAAAAGCCAAAAACATGGTTTGGTGCGCTGAAGACATTTCTAGTGTACCAATACAACAAAACAGGGTTTGGTGCGCGGGCACCATGCCAGGTACGTCGCGTACCAAACCAAGCTTTTGTCCTCAAAGCTTAGCCGTCGACTGCTGAAGACTTTGAAGCTAGAGGAAGCTTCCTCCTTTCTTGCCCCCGAGAGTTACTGCCCAGGCCTCCTATAAATAGAGCTCCCAGCTCTCTCTTTCAAAAGAGGAGGAAAAAAAAGAACAACACACAACAGACTCCCTCATCCAAGGATAACACACACACACACACACACACACACAATCTCTCTATATCAAGCCTCTTTTTGAGGAAGAAAAGAGAGAAAGAAAAGAGAAAAGAGTATTGACTCTATCTCAACACACAAAACGTAAGTCTTCCTTTCCTTGATTGGTAGCAGTGGGAGCACAACGATCAGGCTACGAGCTAGCTTGATCCGGTATAATACAACGGCCTAGAACGTGGCCCGATTTCTGTAAAACGACAGAAGGTAACCCCTTCCGTTCGTTAGTTTAGATATGTAAATAGATGTAATAAATGTATGTAATTATTTCAAATACATTGTAAATACATGCAATATATATATATATATATATATATATATAAATATTCTGTAAATAAACAAACTTGCAATAGTTAAATACGAGCATGCAAATGTGTAGAGACCAAAAGGGCGAATTGGGTGCGTAAAACCTTCCCAAATCGTAACTTGGCCCCCGAACCCATAATCTAAAAGTTCTTCTCCCGTTTACTTTATAAACGAGAGTGGCGACTGTTTTCAAAGATAAACATGTTTTTCATGTTTATCAAACCATAAAATCAAATAGAGAAAAACCACAAGACAAGAGCGAAAAAGGCCCGAAAGGACCGGCCTTCTCCGAAGGGCGATCCGGGCGCTCACACTGTCTGGGAGATATTCTTCTTCGAACCCCTTCCTCCTTCCTGGTCCCAACAATTCTTCATGCACAACTCGTTGTGTAAGATCTTATGATCTTTAAGCGTGGGCTATTCACAAGGACCTAGGACTTCCTCACCCTACCAAAATAGATATCTACCCCTTTCTCTCACTTCCAAAACCTCCTATCACTACCATAATTTGCCATCCTTCTTCACTTTTGTTCGTTACCGATTATAAAGATCAGTATTAAACGCAAAGTAAACATCATTGAAACAAACAAAGATGTTAAGATTTATTTGAAGATTTCACAATTTAAATACCAACATTGTCTAGAAATTGAAATATCAATTCAAACATTGCAAACATGGCTCTTATAATCAACAACTTGATATGATAGCTTAATATGTTAGAAATAGCTAATTTGACAAAAAAAATAAAATCCATGTTGTACTAACGGCTTGAAAATTTCATAATATTCATAAGAGGTGCTCACAATTTCACTACACTTTTACAAACAAAGTGCTGATTCTAAATAGAACATTTGACTTCTTAGACTAAAGTCACATGAAAAATCCAGAAGTTAAAAAAAAAAAAAAGGAAGTATGAAACCTATTGATATGCATATTTTGGACTCGGGATAAAGTGTCCGGGCCTCACTCAAGCAAGTGGGCTCCAATAAATAGTAGCCCGACCCACTTGAGTATATATTAGGAAAACTTGCGGTCCGGTACCTTTTTTAGGATATTCAACCGCTAAAGTTCACTTTTGTGGGAAAATACCGTTTATGCCCTTAAGAAACACGGAATAGACATGGGATGCATCACAATTTTCAAATTGATGCATAGCAATTTTGATTCGATGCATCACCCGGAGGGTTTTGGCAAAAAATCCTCGCCGCCCCTCTCATGTTGTCTACAACTAATTTTATATGTAACATCGGTTGGTTTTCCATTGCTGGAAACACGAAAGCGTCGCAAAAAATGAAAAAAAACTAGTTCGTTGAAGAGTTTAACAAAGTTTGAAATTAGCGAAATTGAAGGTTGGAGGCATACTGTTTAAGTGGTCAACTTTAGTAGAAATTGATAGGCCACATTACATCCATTAGCACTCTCTCTCCCTTGGAACTCCACTATCACCACACAAATCCAAAGAATCCATTTTTCCCCAAAAAATCAAAGGAACAGTCAAAATCCATTCAAGCTTGGTAGAAAGGGGGTGATGAAAACGGGCCAGATCTAGATCTCGCTAGGTAGAAGTTCACCTCCCAGATCTAGATCTCGCTAGGTAGAAGTTCACCTCCCTGTTCAAGCTTTAAGAAAAAAGAACATTTCTCAAGGTGATAATTGTTCCCGAATCATGAGATTGCGATGGATCCCGTGGTTGTTCCGTATTTCTTAAGGGCATAGATAACATTTTATCTCAAAAGTGCATTTTTCTGGTTAAAAGAAAGTATACAGGGCTTTAGCGGTTGAATATTCACAAAAGGGGACTGACCCAAATTTCTCCCTACATAATTAGCCTCCTCCTCTTTCAGCCTAAAGTAAGTAAATTTTGGGGGAAAAAGTATACAAATTTTCTCTCTCGTTTCTCACATGACCCATAGACTGACAATCACCCGGAGGGTTTTGGCTGGAAATCCTCCCCGCCCCTCTCATGTTGTCTTTTTTACATAGCAATACATACACATGTCAGATATCCAAAAGGAGAGATCGTCGGATGATTTCCTAAGCCAATAAACGACAAACAAATTCAGTACCCCTGGTACAACTGATTTTTATGTAACATTAGCTTGTTCCGTTGGCGGGAACCCGAAAGTGTCGCAAAAATTGACAAGAACAAGTTCGTTGAAGAGTTGAACAAAGTTTGAAATTAGCAAAATCGAAGCTCGGAGGCATACTGTTTAAGTGGTCAACTTTAGTGGAAATGGATGGGCCATGATACCTCCATTATCACTTTCTCTCTCCCTTGGAACTCCACTATCACCACATAATTCCAAAGAATCCATTTTTCTTAAAAAAATCAAAGGAAAAGTCAAAATCCATTTAAGCTTGGCAGAAAGGTGGTGATGAAAACGGGTCAAATCAAGATCTCGTTAGGTAGCAGTTCACCTCCCTGTTCAAGCTTTGAGAAAAAAAAAAACATTTCTCAAGGTGAAAATTGTTCCTGAATCATGAGCAACTTCGTTCATCTCAAATCAATCGACACACCGAGTAAACTCAACTCTTTTTCATGAAATTGGGTCGTTTGTTTGACCGAAAGAAATGAGTATGGAGAACAGAATAAACTCCATGGATGAATGTGCCTTGCCAATGCCGTAACTCTAAAAATTGCCACTGACAGCCATCACACGCTTCCACACGAGCTGCCAAAAATGGCTGGAACTGCCATACACGCCCTGGAACCTCAGAAATGATGTATGTAAAATGTTTCGTGTCAGTTACAACCATGTCTTGTTCCATTACTGGTAGCTAGAATTCTGCCCCTTAATTGCCTCAGTTACAACCTTGGTCTCTTCAATGCTGGACGGTGATTTGGATTTTGAGTTCATGTGTTTGACTATTTTTTGAGTGGTGTTCTTAGCAAAGTTAGTAAATTACGGGATGATTATAATACGTTAAAAGAAACATACAAGTTGAATACAATTTTTTTTAAAAAAATTATGACAAAAAGTTTGGTGTAGTAAATAATTCGACTTTAAGTCAAAACAAGACACTTATTTAGGAATCGAGAGAGTAACAAATAATATATTTTTCGACTTTCTAACTAAAATTTTCAAGTTAAATATCTTATTTGAACAATTCAAAAAAATACTAATAATATAAATGAAATAATTAAAATAATAAAATTATATCAAAATTCTGTATATACAAAGTTTTTTATGTGTAGTACAATACATTTAAAGTTTTTTTACGTTTAATATACGATTCAACATAAAAGTATAAGTATTTTATAATCTTTCTCAGTTCCTTCATATTAGGTGCTACCTTAACTTATTCCACCTTTCCGAGAGAGTCCAAACATGTCACCCTACGCTCGACCTATACATTTAAAAATTACCTCCTGGTGCTAGCCATAAGATTTGAATCTGAGTAAATAGCCTGAACCATAAACTCAACTGCCAATTCATAAAACTTTTTAGTGGTGTTATAATTTTTGAACAACAAAACTTTTTAGTGGTAATAACATTTTAGAGATTTTTCATTTGTTTTTTGTTGCTCAGCAACAAAAGAGATTGAAATAACATATAACAAGAGAAATAAAGTGTTCGGGCCTAACTCATGATAAAGTGTTTGAGGAATAAGGAGCGGAGGGCTACTGATATGAATATTTTGGACCCATGATAAAGTGTTCGGGCCTAACTCAAGCAACTGGGCTCTTAACGAAGAGTGGCTCGGCCCACTCAAGTATATATTAGCCACTTCCTCTTTCAGCCTAAGGTAAGTTAGTTTTGGGGGAAAAAATATGTTAGGATTTCAAGACGCTCATCTCACTCCCTGCGGTGTACAACTGGAAGGATTCACAGGCCACAAAGCCAGGGCCAAAGGAATGATCACCCTACAAGTTACCCTCGGTGAGCACGAGAAGACAAGGACCGAAGATGTCACCTTCCTCGTCATCGACCTGGCGTCCCCGTACAATGCCATTCTCGGGCTTCCTGCCCAAATCAAGTTTGACATGGTCTCCTCCCCCGCACATCAAAGGATAAAATTCCCAACAAAACAAGGAATTGGAATGATGAAGAATGACCCCAAGAGCACCCTGAACTATCTGAAGCTCGTGAGGCAGAACGAGGAGAAGAAGAAAGTGATGACAACAACCTCAGGAGGCCACCACGAAAAGGTGACCCTCGAGAAAGGAAGAACCATGGAAAGAAAGGAAGCCGAGAAAACGGCTGCAGGGACCAGTGAAACCAACAAGCTCGCCAGTGAGGCCGAGCTCAGTCAGACTGAGGCATAGCAATCAAAGCGGGCTAAGAAAAATAGCCCGCAGCGAAAAGATGGCACGGACCCCAAAACTTCCGACGATGTCGATTTTGGGCCGGACGCCCGAGGACCCAAGGTGGTGGTCGTAGAAAGTCTGGATAATCGGACGAAGCCGACATACCGCCTCACGAGAACATTGACGAGGTGGTTATAAACTTCGATTATCGAGCAAAAGATCAAGGTTGGAATGGAGATACCCGAGGACGAGAGGAAGAAATAATCGTGTTCTGCGAGCTAACAAGGATGTGTTCGCATGGAGGGTCGAGGATATGCAGGGCATTGACGAGGAGGTCGCTGTACACAAATTAAGTGTGGACAAAACTGTCACACCTGTTCAGCAGCGACCTCGAGTCTTTTCGCCAGAGAAGCAAGCTGCGATAAAGGAAGAGATCGAGAAGCTGCTGCGAGCTGATATCATCGAAGAGATCCTCTACCCGACCTGGATTGCCAATGTTGTGATGGTGAAAAAGACAAGCGGAAAGTGGCGAATGTGCGTGGACTTCACCGATCTCAACAAAGCCTGCCCTAAGGACTGGTATCCCCTACCCCGAATAGACCAGCTCGTCGACGCGATTGCAGGCCACCGAATCCTAAGCTTCATAGATGCCTACTCGGGGTACCATCAAATCAGAATGTGGTTAGCCGACAAGAAGCCGATCGCCTTCGAGCCGGGTGCCCTTTGTTACAAGATGATGCCCTTTGGGCTGAAGAATGCAGGAGCCACCTACCAAAGAATGGTTAACAAGGTGTTTGGTGAACAACTCGGCCGCAATGTAGAAGCATATATTGATGACATGGTCATCAAAACCAAGGACACCAACCACGTCGCCGACCTGCATGAGACATTCACCAACCTCAGAAAGAATGGAATGAAACTGAACCCTGCCAAGTGCGCCTTTGGGGTAACGGCAGGGAAATTCCTCGGGTATATGGTGAATGAGAGAGGCATTGAAGCTAACCCAGAGAAGATTAAAGCCCTGGTGGACATGCGAGCTCCGACCTCAATACGGGGAATTCAGCAATTGAATGGTCGCATCACAGCCCTCAGTCGGTTCATCGCTAGAGCGGCAGACAGAAGCCTACCCTTCCTGAAAGTGTTACGAGGAAGGAAGAACTTTTCATGGAACGAGGAGTGTGATAAGGCCTTTGCCGAGCTAAAAGAGTATCTCGGCAGCCCGCCGTTACTCTCTAGCCGGCTCCAGAGGTCCTTTCCATTTACCTCGCCGCGGCGACTTCGGGTGGCGCAGCCTTACTTCGAGACGACAAGGCCACTCAAAGACCAATCTACTACGTCTCACACGCCCTATCTGATGTTGAGACGAGGTACTTAAACGTAGAAAAAGTGGTCCTAGCTCTGATCGTAGCGGCCAGAAGACTAAGACACTACTTCCAGACTCATGCCATTATAGTCTACACCAACCTGCCCCTCAGACAAATCCTTCATAAACCGGATGTCGCGGGAAGGATGATGAAATGGGCCGTCGAGCTATCAGCGTATGATATCACCTACGAGCGGCGAAAAGCGATTAAGGCCCAATTTTTGGCTGACTTCATCGCTGAGACATCGTTTGTAAAAGGTGACACGGCTGCAAGCGGGGAAGCGAGCACTTCTGACGGTCCTCCCAACTCGCCCATAGGAAGAACAAAGTCAAGCGAGTCCAGGCCGCCAATCTTTTGGACAGTTTACGTCGATGGTTCAGCCAGCAAGAAAGGCAGCGGTGCAGGCCTGTCCTTGCTTTCCCCAGAAGGAGAAGAGATCAGCAAGGCAATTCGCTTCAAGTTCCCAGCGTCAAACAATCAATCCGAGTACGAAGCATTGATCGCAGGAATTGAACTAGCCAAAGAGATCGGAGTGGAGAGTCTCGTCATAATCAGCGACTCACAGCTCGTTGTAAGGCAAATTTCCGGGGAGTACGGGGCCATTCATCCAACTTTGTTGAAATACTGCGAGCTGGCGAGGAAACTACTGGCTGGATTGACATATTGGGAACTACAACAAGTAGACCGGGAGAACAACGCCCGAGCAGATTACCTGTCAAAGATAGCTTCAGGCGAGCTCGAGGACCTTCCGGTGGAATAATGATCGAATTTTGGAAGTTCCCTCCATCAACAAGGAGCCTCTCCTACCTATCATCCCCACTCAAAGATCCGGATTGACGAGATCCAAGAGTATATCGAGCTAGGAACACGGCCAAGACAAAATCATGGCCCAAGTCCCGAGGAAGCGAGCGAGATACACCGTGATTGGAGGTTCCCTCATAGGAAATCCTTCACCAAACCACTACTCCGATGCGTGCGACCGGAGATCACGAGGATCTCCTCGCCGAGGTCCACGAGGGAGTATGTGGGGACACCCCGAGCGAGGACCCCGCGCACCGAATCATTTTTCATGGGTACTACTGGCCGAGCTTGAGAAAGGATGCAGAAGCGTACGTGAGGAAATGCGACAAATGCCAGAGGTTTGCAGACATTCCTCGCCTTCCAGCAGTACCTCAAACTCCCGTCGTCGCAGCTTGGCCCTTTGACATGTGGGGAATAGACCTCATCGGTCCTTTTCCTAAAGCTAAGGGAAACTGCGAGTTCGTGATCGTCGCAGTGGATTATTTCACCAAGTGGATAGAAGCCAAGCCGCTAGCCAGCATCGCCGAGGACAAAGCCATCAGTTTCGTGCATGATCACATCTGGTGTCGATTTGGGTTACCACGAGTAATCGTCTCGGACCACGGTACTCAATTCTCAACCAAGTTCACAGCGAGCTGCGAGCGCATGAATGTCAAGCACTGGATGTCCTCGGTAGCCCATCCCCAGGGAAACGGCCAGGCTGAAGCAGGGAACAAACAGATCCTCCACGCTCTAAAAAGAAGCCTGGACGAGAAGAAAGGCAGGTGGTACGACGAGCTCCCCGCAGTGCTTTGGAGCATTCGCACCTCGGTCCGAGGACCAACGGGAGAAACCCCCTTTGCCTTAACTTACGGCTCTGAGGCCATGGCACCCGTCGAGATGGCTCTTCCAACCCTCCGAGTTACTCACTTCAACGAAACGACCAACAGAGAAGCTCGGACACTTGACCTGGACCAGCTCGAGGAAAAGAGACTTGAAGCGAGGATGAGGATGGTCAATTACAAGCAACTAGCAAAAAGCCATCATGACAAAAGGGTGAAGCCGAGATCATTCTCATTAGGAGATTGGGTACTACGAAAGATTGAGGTCACCGGCCGTAATGCGACGAGGAACAAGCTCTCACCTAACTCGGGAAGGACCCTATCGAATCACGGGCATGATCGAGAAGGCACGTACGTGTTGGCCGATCAAGACGGAAAAGAGTTGAAAAATCCATGGCACGCCGACCATCTTCGAAGATATTATCAGTGAATGGGGAAAAAAATGTTGTACATCATTGTAAAATTGTAAACATGTTTTATCAATGAAATTACGAGTTTGGCATTCCTAATCTACATTTATTCCCTGGCACTTCAAATAAACACAAAGGCTTGTTCTTCGCCAAAGAACTCATTAAATATAAGTTCCTCGCCTAAATACGGTGGAACCCCTAAACTCATATACGAGCTAATATGATTAAGTTCCTCGCCTAATTATGGTGGAACCTCTAAATCCATTTACGAGCTAATATGATTAAGTTCCTCGCCTAAATAGGTGGAACCTCAACGCTCAACTAAAGTTCCTCGCCAAAAACAAAGGCGGAACTTTACTCGAACGAGGAGTTCACCTCGCAAAACCGAACACTTGAACAAACTCAAACCCGAACCACGTTTGAAAAACTACTATGGCAATTCATTAAAGATGAAATCAAAACAAGTAAAATAAAACAAAAATAATTTACATCGCACGTCGGCATTAAAGCCAGTGTTTACATCGGCACAAAGGCCAGTGTCAAATTACATTGAACATTTACAAAAGAGCTCAAAAGCTCGACACAGCGAGGAGACTATTTACAAAGCCCTATCAGCATCTCGGCTCGTCTTCTCGCCCTCAAAATCCCTCAGCCGCGCATCCCCATCAAATGTGGCGGCGGGGTCCGCCTGGAGGATATCCACCACACTCCTAAAATTATGGCTCAAAGGAGTAGGTGGAGTCCAAGGACCCGCGCCCTGTTCGGCATCATGGGCGTGCAGGGTGACTAGCTCCTCCGCCGTGTAAGGCACCGGCCGTGCCCGCTCCTCGCCAAGTCACTGAAGAACTCAGCTTGGCCCCACTCTAATAGACGGCTGAGACGGACTCCGGATCCAGCGGCCACCCTCAGGACGTGCTCCCTGCCTCGGATATAATAAGGGACGATCACCTCGCCAAAGGCAGGGGACTCCTGGAATTCCTTCAAGACTTGATCCCGAGGAGGATTCTTCTTGGCAGCAGCAAGCTCGCGCTCTAGTAGAGCCACCTTCTCCTCGGCAGCTGAAGCTCGTTTCTCGAGCTGCTGCTTGTCCTCGGATAGTATATCCCTCTCCTCGGTCAGTCTAGTCACCGAACCTTGGACCCTCTCAAGATTTTGCTCAAGTTTTTTCTTGAGGTCCTCGGAAACGGCGAGCTGGGCTCGGGCGCGCTTGGTCTCCTCTTTTGAGGCGCGGAGATCACCGATCAACCGCCCTTGTTCATTGTTCTGCTGAATCTTCTCAGCCGTCAGCTTTTTAACCTCGGTGCGAGAATCGCTGAGCTCGCAACCGAGGGTGTGTAGAGACCCCGCCAACTGTATCAACAAAGTAAACTTTATTAGACAAAGGAAAACTAATAACTTCATAAAGTACAAAGACGGGATAGTAAGTACCTCGGCCAGGGCAACACCAGATGTCCCGAGGAGCTGCATCCTCCCCATCTCTGACATCCTCTCCACCAGCTTATCATCCAGGCATCTAGAGATGATCCCCTGGCCAGCGACGATCCCATCCGAGGACCGGTCCAGCGAAGCCACCACATTGACGAGATTGGGTACCTCGCCAATGGCCTTCGCCAACTCGATCCCGCCAGCGCGGCTGGTGGGAACCTCGTACCCCGGCCTGAGCCACAGAGGCACGTCAGCGGAAGGGGGGGAGCCCGCTGGCTCGGAAGTCGGCGGCGCTGCCGAAGTCTGCTCGGTTTTGTCCCCAGCCTCAGAAGATGGCTGCTCGGGCTGGCTTCCCTCTCCAGTGCCCTCAACACTTGCAACAGACCCTTTCTCGACGGAGACCTTCTTCCTCTTGCGAGAAGGCTCCGAGGCAGTTGACGACTTAGATCGGGCTGTCTTGGCCCCGGCCTGCTTCTCAGCAACCTGGCCCTTGGTCGGAGCAGGGCCCACAGCCATGGTCGGGACCACCGGAGCAGTTCCAGATTCCTTGGCAGCCTGCAGGTTGACGGGCAGCGCCTGTGCCCGAGCTCTGGCAGCCTCAGCCAGGCCACCCTTGGAAGCGAGGAACTTGTCAAGATTAAACATCGCTGCAAAAGGAAAAGAAAAGTCAGATAACCGAGTTGAAATCAAAGACTTAAAAATCAAATCGCAAACAAGAGTTAAGAGTTCTCGGATTTTACAAGGATCACATTCCTTCTCCACTCGCCCTGCAAGACGGGCATTGCTCGAGAAGAGCGGCGGTGTAAGCACCACCCGAAAACTTTTCACCTCGGGCATAGCGCACGCAGGCGTGACACCTCCCACCTCTTTTCTAGACAGCCCGCACCGCAAAGAACCCTTCATCCTCAACCAATCTCCTCCAAGGATACAAGCGAGCGGATACCTTTCCTCAAATCCGAGCTCCTCAATAGCGCCTTTCGCCCGTCGCTCATAGGCCGAAAGCTCGTCCCTCTTACGATGGGATCTCGAACTGCCTCGTCGGCAGAGGGAAGTTCCATCCTCGGCGGCTCTCAACCCCGATCACCTTATCAGCCCAACCACTCACCTTGTTGGGAGTCTCGGTAAACAGCTTCACCCCAAAGTTCTGGGACTTGCAGTTAATCCGAGTTCGATCCAGAGTTTGGCAAACAAGGAAGTAGTGGCGGAAGAGGTTGACGCTGGGCTCGAAGCCGAGCAGCCGAGTAACCGCTGCAAAACTCATCAACATCCTCACGGTGTTGAGGGAAAGATCCAGGGGATGTGCAGACATCTCGCTCAAGAACGAGCAGAAGAAGGGGTCCAGAGGAAGACGAAGACCCACTTCGAAGAAACTAAGGTAGAAGCCAACCCGGCTTCGCAAACCCCTCAGCTTGACCAGATCATCGCCGGCTATAAAAGACCCTCGGAAGTCATTGAAGGCATGGTTGTAGTTGTTGTTCCAGAGGGTCAAATCCTTGGCGCTGAGTTGATTCACCCAAGCTTTGGGGGCTCTGCTGGTCTTAGCCTCAGGCCGCTCAGAGTCAACTCGGCCTGAAGTGGAAGCTCCGCCCCTTGTCCTCGCCATCTGTACAGAAACAGGCTCATTAGACGACCTCAATTTGCGAGCGGATAAGGGGCCGCGAGCTAACATCTTGTATCTCTTCTGGCCGGCACGCGGCCTCACGGGCTTGGGGACCTCGCGAGTTCTAGCCCGGCCAGAGCGAGCTTTCTCTGCCTCAATGGCCTCACGCATTTTCCTCTCTCGGTTTGCCTTAATGCGGTCTATCACCTTCTGAACAGTAAAATATTGGCGATAAAGCTCGTCTATAACCTCCCTAGGACGAATTATTAACATAGGTGTCGACGAGGGAAGGTCGCTAACAGAATAAAGGTCGTCTGCGACCACAAAGAAAGCTTCTACCTCTATCCCCTGGCCGAGTAAGTATGATCGGGCCGCGCTCGGGTACGAAGACCCGCCGGCCTTCGCCTTGCCTATATATATTATTCCCCGAAGGAGAGCGAGCAAAGACTTCGGGGGAAGACATACTAGACGACGAGCTAGAAGGACACGACGAGCTCGAAGAGGCCGAGCTCGGCGAGGACGTGAACTCGAATTTCAACAGATTGAACGCAAACTCAACTCCCTCCAAAAAGACATCTATGACAAATTTGAAAAATTTCTAAAGCCAAATAACAAGGGGATTACCTTTATCAAAGGAAGAATCTGGAGAACAAAACTAGAAGAGGAACAATCAAATCAAGAACACCGGAGTCAATGTCGCCGGCGAAGAGTGAATACCCTCAAAAACGGTTTTACAGATAGAAACAGTTCAAAAAGACATCAAAACAACGGGAAATATAGGAAGGAACCAACCTACGAAAGAAGATCAGGTTGGAGCAGCAAGAACGAGTGATAATGGCGATTTCTGGAAACGGTTGGGCTCAGACGGAAATCGCTCAGGTAGCCGGAATAGGATTCTCTCTGAAACTCTGTGAAAAGTGAAAACGAAGGAGTGAATTCCCTTATTTATACCCCGGTAAACGGGTCAACCCAAGGCGTAATCGGATAGGGTACCCCATACGCCTCTCAGCGTGAGAAGGACGCGCGGGGCCAGGCGCGTTCCGCCGTATCCCTCAAACCTGAAACGCCACGCATTGAATGTAAAGCGATATTGAATATCGCGCCCATAATTACCTGATGTGACCCTCAAGGCAAAGTGTATCTTCCCTAGATTGCTACCAAAGGCTGACATAAGCCGCCGCCGCGATTACCGCCACGACGACGAGACGCGACCTCATTATGATCATGCTCGACATAAGTCGCACCGAGTTGCTGACATGATCCTTCTATGAGCGACGACATGGCGAGGACATACCTCCCCGACTCAGTCGCACCATAGCGATCATCAACAAGTCAGAACCCTCATAACCTCGATTATCGCGAGCATTCAATTTCTCTCCTCACTCCACTATATGTAGTAGCCCGCCATTTCTTTCCTGATTGTGTTTCCCCCCAGAACAGTTGCAACTATTGAAAACCAGAACGACCTCTGGCACCAAAGAATCAAGCTCGCAAGAAGTGGTCGTATCAGGCGAGGTACTTGAACAGGTCGAAGCCAAGGACATCCAGACAGAAATTAACGAAGATCAATCACTTAGGAGTTGTATTGAGCTCTAAAGATAAACTCCTCGTCTTCAGGATAAATCCATTCAGCCGAGGACTTGGGGGCTACTGATGGGATCCTCCCAAAGTACATGCAACACGTGTCTTCCACGTAGTCTCCAAGTAGGACCCAGGTGCCACGTCGGCAGCAAGAAGCTCGGGCCCCCAGGCCGAGGTCGTCGATCAAAGACCTCGGCGCGACCTAAGACCCAAGTCGTCACCGAGGACGACTACATACGAGGACCCCGCGCGACCTTGGAGCAGGTCGGCCTCACAGCATTAAATGCTCACAGTGTGTCCGTACCTAATCCAACAAAACCCATACATTCTCATTAATGGCAGCACCCCCTCTGGCGTGTGGCGGCGCCCCTGATTATCAGCCTCCCATTCCCTCAAATCAAGGAAGATATTACCTGCTTACCTACCCTGACAATATGTCCAGCATGGCCATACTTCAGCATGGTCATCCTCCTCATTTTACAGGTGACTCACCAGACACCACCTTTGGCTATAAATACCGGGAGAGCAGCTTCCATTAAGGACTAAGGTAACATTCACTCTGTACAAGACATGAACACTTCATAGCTCATTTACTCTCAACTACCATATATCACTTCTATACACTGCCTGTGCATTTACTCACGAGAGCCTTCATTTAGGCCTCTCACCTCCCCTCATTACTCCATATACTGATTCCTACGCCAGAGGGTCATAGTCGGGTCAAACCCCCGACACCCCTAACGGTCTTTGTTTTGACAGGTAGTGCTTGGTCCCGTTATCAAACCCCTTATAAAGAACGCCTTTAGAGAGCCGAGGCATCTTGACCAAGGAAGCTTGCTACACACGGAGCCGACGTGGTCACCAAAACCATTTCTGCGTGATCAATTCTCTTTCCCTCTCTCTCTCTCTCTTGTCACAGCTCCTAACTTCAGCTTCATGCGCCAAGCAACCACTGCTCCAAGAGTTTCCTACTACGACTACATTGTTGTTGGTGGCGGCACATCCGGATGTGCATTAGCCGCCACTCTCTCGGAGAAATATAAGGTTCTCCTCCTTGAACGTGGTGGCTCTCCCTATGGTAACCCCAATATCACCAGGGTTGAGCCTTGGGTCGAACTCATGACCAACGGTTCTCCTGGATCCCCTTCACAGCCCTTCGTGTCGGAGGACGGCGTTAATAGTGTACGTCCACGGGTCTTAGGTGGCGGTACCTCCATCAATGCCGGCTTCTACTCACGTGCCCAGACGAGCTTTGTCAGAGAGGCTGGATGGGATGGCAAATTGGTCAATGAGTCATTCCGATGGGTTGAAAACAAGGTGGTTTTTCAGCCGCTAGTTAGGGGTTGGCAATCGGCACTTAGGGATGGAAGGTTGGTGGCACCATAGTTGATGCACAAGGGAATAGGCATACCTCTGCTGATTTACTAGAGTATGCAAACGCAAGACGGATTACTGTTTTGCTTCGTGCAACTGTTCACAGAATACTGTTTAACAAAAAAGGTTTCTACTTTCTCATTTGAAGTGCGCATATACATGTATACATATATTTTTACTTTAAGGGTTATCTACCATTTTTCGTTTAAGCATTAACACGTTCGTGTTCACTCTAACAGAAAAATCAAGACCCGTGGCCAATGGAGTGGTATTCACAGATGCGTCTGGTCGCAAGCATAGAGCATATTTGAAAGACGACTTCAAGAATGAAATTATACTTTCTGCTGGGGCATTGGGAAGCCCACAACTTTTGATGTTAAGTGGCTTGGGCCCAAAAGAGCATCTTGAGTCCCATAACATCAAAGTTGTTTTGAATCAACCTTTAGTTGGTCAACGTATGAAAGATAATCCAATGAACAATGTTTTTATACCCTCTCCGATTCCCGTGGACATCGATGCCATTGTGCTCGCTGGTATCACTCCTTCTGGAAACTACATTGAAGGGGGAAGTGGCCTTAACCTTGGATTTGCAAGTCCTAGTGCTTACGGAAACTTTTCTTTCAGGGTATGTATACATTACTTCATTTCAAACACTTTAAAGTTCGTAAATAACATATATTTTCCTAGGTTACGTTAGGACCATGGTAGTTGTTTTAGCATATTAAACTTAGTACTTAAAAGCCTACCACCGCTTGTGCTTTAGTGAAATTCATAGCTACTAACTGATGGATACTTTATTATTTCAGATGGGTGGATTCATACTTACGAAGTTCATAGGTCCGCAATCCTTTGGCCATCTAGAGCTTCGAAACCGCAACCCAAGTGACAACCCTGCAGTCACATTCAACTACTTTAAAGATCCTGTAGACTTGCAAAGATGTGTTCGTGGGGTTGCAACCATCTTACGCATAGTCGAATCAAATGCATTCTCAAATTACAAAGTTTCTTCCCTCTCAGGGCAAGACATTCTCAACATTACTACGCGCTTGCCTCAAAACTTTCCTGTACATGCTAACACTTCTACCTCCCTGGAACAATTTTGTAAGGATACAGTGAAGACCATATGGCATTATCATGGTGGCTGTCAGGTTGGAAGTGTGGTTGATCATGACTATAAGGTCTTCGGTGTGGGTGCGCTTCGAGTCATTGATGGATCAACTTTTGATTCCTCCCCAGGAACTAATCCTCAAGCTACTGTGATGATGCTTGGAAGGTATTTACTAATGGTTCATATATATTCAACATTTTTTCTATTTTATTTTTGTTTGAAATTATTAAATTAACAAGTGATTTTATTCTCTTATGGTGCAGGTACATGGGAATTAGAATACTGGAAGAAAGACTTCAGAAGTGATGGCTTGAATTGATGTCATTCAATAATTATGAAATTTCATCTTTCTTAGTCAACGTATATTCAATTGATTTTTTCTCGTGAGAGTGCATAAGAAGATGGTGGTGAAAGTCGCAATCATCCAATATGTCATGTGCGATAGGTTTAGCTCAATAGAATAATTAAGTAACATTGAATTTATTCACATATTTGTAATTAATTCACCATTGAATGTAACTTTGGAATTTATTAGATTTTTTCCTTCACCTTTATTTTTTATTACAAATTTCATATTTTCAAATTTTCTTTTAGATTCTTAGAGTGCATTCAGAATTCATTTGCTCCACATTAAACTGACAATAGTTTAAGTACTTTGGTGGACTTGGTTTCGGCCATGTAATTGGATACAACACTTTTGTCCCTATTATTTGAGATAATAATAGTATATGATTGGAAAGAGGGCTCAATTAATTTTGGCTCTGATAGAAGAATAAATTAAAGTAATATATACTGATGTGATTGAAGTTAGAGTATTAATGCTATGGGTACCTAAAGAGTACCAATTTTTTTGCACCAAATGATGTGTCAACTGATGTGTCAGCTGATGTAATGCATTAATTTTATTTTGGATTTTATTTTTTGTACTGAATCAGCTGCCACATCAGCTGACATATCATTTTGTGTAAAAAGTTAGGTACTGTTTAGGTATACATAGCATTACTCTTGAAGTTATGAACGACGAATCCATGTTTATTGTTAGAATTATGATTCAGCGGACTTGTTAAAAAAAAGGTAAGAAGAAGCTACGACAATAGTTATAATGCTTATGCTATCTTTGAAATTAATGAATGCTTGATACTCAATAACTAGTGATTATCTTTCAGTTTATTATGGGATCGACTATTTTTCGTTACATTGTGAATATGAGATTGTTAGACCTCCGTAGGCAGTGGACGGAGGTGCACAAGTCGAGATGAAACTAAAGCAAGAGAGAAAAGGCATATGCAAGAGAATTATGGGAATATGATATTGTCGGACCACCTCAAAAGATGGTGGATGGAGAGAAAAAGAATACGCAAGAGAATTAGGCACAGAAGAAAAGATTAATACTATGTGCACCTAAAGTGTGCACCAAAATTACATTTGACATTTTTTGATTGATTAAATGATTTGTAGGTCCTACCACTTAAAAGTCTCTGACCAACCAAAAGATGTCATGTGTAATTTTGGTGCAGATTTGGTGCACACTTTAGGTGTACATATCATTACTTTTTCTTTAAATGAGAAATGTACGACTTATTTATTACAAATTCCTGCTATTAATGCCTAGAGCCCAATGGGTTTATGTACTAATTTGAACATGGGGTGAACTTCGGACCGATCCCCTTTGATAAATTTTCAATCAATTTAGACCCTTATACTTGTTTCAAACCAGAAAAAGACATTTTTGTTACGAAATATCGTCTATGCCCTTACAAAAACATGAAACAGGCACGATGTGAGCGCCCCGGATCCGACTGGGATCCGTTCCCTCGGGCCTTTTCGCTCTTATCTCGTGGTTTCTCTATTGATTTTATGGTTTGACAAACATATTTAAAACATGTTTATCTTTTGAAAACAGAGTCGTCACTCTCGTTTATAAAGTAAACGGGAGAAAATTTTTAGATTATGGGTTCGGGGGCCAAGTTATGATTTGGGAAGGTTTTACGCACCCAATCGCCCTTTCGGTCTCTACATATTTGCATTTTCGTTTTTAAATATCACAAGTTTGTTATTTTATGTGACAGAACATATATTACATGTATATCAAAAAAATGTATTGAAATAATTACATATATGATTTACATTTATTTACACATTAAACAGACTAACAAACGAAAGGGGTTACCTTTTGTCGTTTTACAGAATTCGGGTCACGTTCTAGGCCGTTGTATTATACCGGATCAAGCTAGTTCGTAGCCTGACCGTTGTGCTTCCACTGCTACCGATCGAGGAAAGGAAGACTTACATTTTTTGTGTGTGAGAGAGAGTCAATACTCTTTTCTCTTTTCTTTCTCTCTTTTCTTCATCAAAAAAGAGGCTTGATAGAGAGAGAGATGTTGTATGTGTGTGTGAGTGTATGTTGTTCTTTTTTTCTGTGTGTAGAAGGAGAGAGCTGATCATCTCTTTATATAGGGGAGCCTGGGAGAGATATTTGATGGTTACTCTCGGGGCCAAGCAAGGAGGAAGGTTCCTCCAGCCTTCAAAGTCTTCAGCAGCCAGGAAGCTTGACTTCTGGGGCATTGCAGGGTTTGGTGCGAGGCGCACCTAGCATGGTGCCCGCGCACCGTACCATGTTTTGTGGTATCAACGAACTCAGCAAGGCTTCAGCGCACCAAACCATGTTTTATTGTCTTTTTCAGGCTTTGTATCTTACACTTTGGCCCTTCTAAGCTGTGTCATTACAAGAAAAAGTACTTTTTGGGACCACGTTTTTTGGCAGGGCTCTACAACAGTCACAAATACTAGCTTTTTGGCACTGCTATGACAGCGGTGCCAAATACTTATACAGCATTGACATGGTTTGATAACAGCCCGTGCCGTACTAAAGTGTTGGCACGGTTTTGAAATTGCCTACCCAAATACTTCCCAAAAACTTCCCTCCAACATTTCCTTTCCCTCGCTATTTCCCTTCCTCGATACTTCCCTCCAGGTTTCCCCCCAAATTAACTCGACACACACACATATTCACAAACGCAATTTTAATCCAAGAACTTCCCTCCAGGGTTTTCCATCGCTAATCGCAACAGGTACTCTTTCTCTCTCCCTCTATCTCTTTCTCTCTCACATATCAAAGGAAATTGAACTTGCATTGTCTGAAAAAAAAGAGAGAGGGGAAGGTCCCAGTTCACACACGCACATACACATAAACACAAATACAGACACACACTCATCAGTCGAAGTCGTCTTCCTTTGCAATTTCATTCTCTCCTTTGCAATTTCATTCCCTCTTTTGTTTCTCCTCTGCAATTTAGATCATATTTATCTTGTTTGTTTGTTTAGGTTGTTTCCCTATTGTTCTCCCTCTTATCGCTGACTTCACATAAGCAAATTCGAAGGTATGCCTGTCTCTCTTGTATGTCTGTGTTGTATGTTGTATGATTATTATATAATTGTAAAACATTAGGGCACACTATATTCTTAATATGTTCCTTTTTTGCATTTCAATTTGTTGGTGAAATTGTTTATTTAGGTCAGAGTTTGGCTCTCTTAATCTTATATTTCTAATTTCTCTGCATGTATTGTTTTATATTTCAATTTATTCTGTAATCTGTTTCATAAAAGTAGCATTGGCTAGCTTATTCCTGCTTAATTTTAGGCCCTAATTTGACACACACACACACACACACACACACACACACACACACACACACATATATATATATATATATATATATATATAGAGAGAGAGAGAATGGTTTTCGTACCTCAATAATACAATTATAGAGGCTAAGATTAAGATTGGGATGGTAGTATTTTTTTTTCTTATAAAAATACAGCGTTGGTGCACCGCAAGCATGCAGTTGATGCTTGCGTACACCTGGGCGGTAAGTCTAGCATTGCCTTTATCTTCTTATAGGGCAGGGCTATTACTTAGAACAGATTTTTCTGTGGGTTTTTCCAAATGTAGATGCAAGTATTGTAAATGTTCCTTTTTCTATGACCCTTTTTATTGGATTTGTGCTATTTCAGAACCTCTTACCCTCTTGAGTTCATTTGGTCTAGCCTTTCCCTCGCTGTTACTGCTTTAGATAACTTTAATTTATATTGTGGTTCCTCTTTAGATTCTAATCTTATTTTAGAGACCATCGGAAAGATTGGAGTGTGTTACTCTAAAGAGCCTATTTTTGATTAAAATATAACTGGTCTATGACCCTTTTTCTATGACCCTTTTTATTGGATTTGTGCTGTTTCAGAACCTCTTACCCTCTTGAGTTCATTTGGTCTAGCCTTTCCCTCGTTGTTACTGCTTTAGATAACTTTAATTTATATTGTGGTTCCTCTTTAGATTCTAATCTTATTTTAGAGACCATCAGAAAGATTGGAGTGTGTTATTCTAAAGAGCCTATTTTTGATTAAAATATAACTGGTGTTTTGGCGCCTTCTATTTTACTGGACAATATGTTTCCGCAGGAAAAGATTAAGACAAAACTTCTGCAAGGTTACTTAAATATGTGTATATGGTGGTGCTGTCTGTAATTTTTATTTTATCCATCTATCAAGATTTTCTACCTTTACTCTCATTTATGGCATGTAATCTTATCTATTCTTATATCTCTTTGGTCCAGAGTGAACTGCCACTGGAAACCAGGCTGGTACCTTGAAGCTGAGGCTGTTTTCGATCAAGAGTTCATCAAGGTAGTATGCGAAAGAGAAGCACTTTCGTTCTTATCTTCTGCAATTACCTTGTGCTTTCAGTTGTGAGTTTTGAACATGGAGATATTGATTTAGTCCAAATGAGCATCATTGGGATCTATTAGTGGCATGTTTTTTAATGGTCAACCTTAAATGCTTATTTTTTTGCTCATTTTAAGAACAATCTGCAATCTTCCTTTCTATGATATCTCATTTGGTTTCTGATTGATGGTAAGAGCAACATTGCTATTAATGGACCTATGCATTTGTTTGTTTCTAATTCAAGGGTTGAATGCCCTGTATGCTGCTGCTTTATTGAATGAGCTTGGTTTCTGTGGTTAGATTGCAATGCCATAAGTGAATTATGATTTACAGAAAAGAAATGGAAACTCAGATAAGTAATACTTATTTGAGCTTTATTTGGGAACCAATACTTATTTGTGCCATGAAATTATTCTGATTTCTTTCAGGTGGTCACTCCAAGTGGTAATGTTTTGGTGGAGGATTTGAGTCTAAGGGTTGAATCAGGGTCCAATCTATTGATCACAGGTAATCTTTCTATTTTCAGTTTACTTGTCTTTGTTATTTTTGTATCTTCTCATGTACGACTACGAGTAACATTGTTCCTTTTCGTTTGAATTTGTGTCCATCAAAGAAAAAGAAAAAGAAAATTCCCTTTGAATACGAAAATCTATTTGTTACTTTACGGATGACTGGTTTCTACTTGATTTACCTGGGCAACAGAATTATTTTTTGATGTGTTTATTGTCTTGGATTTATTGTCAGTGGTGTTACTGCTATGATAGGGATGTTATAGACAAGTAAGGTTACCCCGACTTCAATACATCTTACATGTTACAGCTTAAAAATGTTACTATCAACCACATGCCTTGAAATGTAAAGAATCACAAAGGCCAGTTTATGATAGATGTATTTCCGTCCCACTGGTGTCTGACTTCAGGATTGGGTATATTATCTTAGTTCTTAGCTTGGCAACCACATCAAAATTTGTTCCCATTTTACTCTGTTCTTTATCCTTTTATTTTATTCCTAGGTTAATGATGTGAAAGTGTAATTGGCAGTAAAGGTCCAATAAAATCAAGCCGAGCTGATGGTTGTTGAGCTTGGTTCGTTGAATTGTTAAATAGTCTTGAGCTTCTTGCGCTTTGAGTTGAGTCATCCATGTTTTTCAAGCATGGCTCGTCCAGTGAGTTGAATGTTTGCAAGGTTGATGTTCTTCACTAGCTTTGATCTCGCTTAGAAGAAAGTATTGGCTGACAGAGGAATCGATAGTAGGGGATGAGTTTTGGAGATGGATTAGTCATTGTGAGTTATAGAGTGAGGTACTGAGTTCTGATAGCTGGTGAGAGATCCGAGAGCATCTGCATGTGGATGAGGGATCTAAAGCTGGAGGCGAGGCTGAGATTCTGAGTAGGAGCAATAGATTGGAGAGTGAAGAATAAAGGCCAACTAAAGAATTGGCAGTGTTCTTGCAACCAATATTTCTGAAATAATATGTAGCTGAAGCAAATGAATATAAATAATACTAATGTTTTTATATTACAAGATAGTCGAGCCAGTGGAAATGTGAGCTGAATCAGTCGCAAACTACGACTTTTTATTGTGGTCTAGCCTTTCCATCACTGTTACTGCTTTAGATAACTTTAATTTATATTGTGGTTCCTCTTTAGATTCTAATCTTATTTTAGAGACCATCGGAAAGATTGGAGTGTGTTACTCTAAAGAGCCTATTTTTGATTAAAATATAACTGGTCTATGACCCTTTTTCTATGACCCTTTTTATTAGATTTGTGCTGTTTCAGAACCTCTTACCCTCTTGATTTCATTTGGTCTAGCCTTTCCCTCGCTGTTACTGCTTTAGATAACTTTAATTTATATTGTGGTTCCTCTTTAGATTCTAATCTTATTTTAGAGACCATCAGAAAGATTGGAGTGTGTTACTCTAAAGAGCCTATTTTTGATTAAAATATAACTGGTCTTTTGGTGCCTTCTATTTTACTTGACAATATGTTTCCGTAGGCTAAGATTAAGACAAAACTTCTGCAGGGTTACTTAAATATGTGTATATGGTGGTGCTGTCTGTAATTTTTATTTTATCCATCTATCAAGATTTTCTACCTTTACTCTCATTTATGGCATGTAATCTTATCTATTCTTATATCTCTTTGGTCCAGAGTGAACTCCCACTGGAAACCAGGCTGGTACCTTGAAGCTGAGGCTGTTTTCGATCAAGAGTTCATCAAGGTAGTATGCGAAAGAGAAGCACTTTGTTCTTATCTTCTGCAATTACCTTGTGCTTTCAGTTGTGAGTTTTGAACATGGAGATAGTGATTTAGTCCAAATGAGCATCATTGGGATCTATTAGTGGCATGTTTTTTAATGGTCAACCTTAAATGCTTATTTTTTTGCTCATTTTAAGAACAATCTGCAATCTTCCTTTCTATGACATCTCATTTGGTTTCTGATTGATGGTAAGAGGAACATTGCTATTAATGGACCTATGCATTTGTTTGCTTCTAATTCAAGGGTTGAATGCCCTGTATGCTGCTGCTTTATTGAATGAGCTTGGTTTCTGTGGTTACATTGCAATGCCATGAGTGAATTATGATTATAGAAAAAAAAAATGGAAACTCAGATAAGTAATACTTATTTGAGCTTTATTTGGGAAGCAATACTTATTTGTGCCATGAAATTGTTCTGCTTTCTTTCAGGTGGTCACTCCAAGTGGTAATGTTTTGGTGGAGGATTTGAGTCTAAGGGTTGAATCAGGGTCCAATCTATTGATCACAGGTAATCTTTCTATTTTCAGTTTACTTGTCTTTGTTATTTTTGTATCTTCTCATGTACGACTACGAGTAACATTGTTCCTTTTCTGTTTGAATTTGTGTCCATCAAAGAAAAGAAAAAGAAAATTCCCTTTGAATACGAAAATCTATTTGTTACTTTACGGATGACTGGTTTCTACTTGATTTACCTGGGCAACAGAATTATTTTTGATGTGTTTATTGTCTTGGATTTATTGTCAGTGGTGTTACTGCCATGATAGGGATGTTATAGACAAGTAATGTTGCCCCGACTTCTATACATCTTACATGTTACAATTTAAAAATGTTACTATCAACCACATGCCCTGAAATGTAAAGAATCACAAAGGCCAGTTTATGATAGATGTATTTCCGTCCCACTGGTGTCTGACTTCAGGATTGGGTATATTATCTTAGTTCTCAGCTTGGCAACCACATCAAAATTTGTTCCCATTTTACCTTGTTCTTTTTCCTTTTATTTTATTCCTAGGTTAATGATGTGAAAGTGCAATTGGCAGTAAAGGTCCAATAAAATCAAGCCGAGCTGATGGTTGTTGAGCTTGGTTCGTTGAATTGTTAAATAGTCTTGAGCTTCTTGCGCTTTGAGTTGAGTCATCCATGTTTTTCAAGCATGGCTCGTCCAGTGAGTTGAATGTTTGCAAGGTTGATGTTCTTCACTAGCTTTGATCTCGCTTCGAAGAAAGTATTGGCTGACAGAGGAATCGATAGTAGAGGATGAGTTTTGGAGATGGATTAGTCATTGTGAGTTATATAACTCACAATGATCAACTTATAAGAAAACAATACATATTTAGGTATAACATGATCAACTTATAAGAAAACAATAAAATTAAGGTATAACAAGAAATGAGATTTGCTGATGAAAGAACGAATCAAATTAGTGTGATCAGCAGAATGGACAAACTAGATATTGAGAGGGTAGAACATGACTGGACATGGATTAACAGTTATGGAAGTGATTGGTTTTGGGTTTGTTGTAGAGAGTCCAGTTGTTAGTTAAAAGATAGATAAGTTATTTTGTGGTCGTGACATTAATCAGCAGGGTATGGATTTTGCTGAAGTGTTCGTTCATGTCTGGACCGAATCTTCTAACAAAGAGAATTAGGTATCATATATGACAACAGGGGTTATATCATCTACTCATTCTTGAAGAAATATTATATTTGAAAATAATAGTATTTTTTTGGGGGAATCTAAGAATATTTAACTATCTTTTGAGTAGAGTCAAGTTCTTTTAAACTTTACCAATTTTTTCTTTCATCAAGTTTCCGTATGATAAAGTATAACAAGGTGATTTCACTACTGGAAAACACGTAATTACTGTCGGAGAAATCTGACAGTAATTTTCAAATTCTGACAGTAATTAATGATTTACTGTCGGGATTGCTCCGACAGTATCCGACAGTAAACCTTTCTCAGCAATTTATCTCCGACAGTAATCCGATAGTAATTACAGTCGGATAGTGCGACAGTAATTACGGTCGGAGGTAAATCCGACAGTAATTACTATCGGTTATTACTTTCGGATTTTTACTTCGAAAGTATTTACTATCAGATTATTCGACAGTAATATACTAACTATCATTAACACTCCGTTAGATTACTGTCGGATTACTATTAAAATTGTGACAGAGATCCGACAGAAAATGTATACCGTTATTATTTTTAACTTTGAATTACTGTCGGAGTTCTGACAGTAATGGTAAAAAAATATTTTAATTACTGTCGGAGTTCCGACAGTAATTTCTAATAAAAATAAAAAAAATAAATTTGAAATTTTAAAATTGGTTTTTTTTTCACCTGATATAATAATTATATATACACAATCACACACACTGCAACAATAAACTATAATTAACAACTAAAACATAAAATAAATTAAAATTAATATATATACAATTTAAAAAAATATTACAGTACTAAAATAATGTGTCTTTTTTTTTTTTTTTTTTTTTTTTTTTAAAGAAACAGGCGGCACCGCTAAATTTTATTAGATAAAATAAGAGTACAAACTTGAGGGGGACAACCAGCCTTGCCCTTATAAATGGGAGGACGGAGGAGCCAAAACCTCGAAAAAAGACAAATTACAATAGATAAAACTAAGCTAAAAATATTAAGAGATCCGAACCCGAGGAATCCCCGCAGCATCCGAAAGAAGATTCCCACGAATATATTGAGGAAGATCATTCGCAGAATAGAAAACAACATCCAAAGGAGAGGAGCAAACCAAATTAGCCAAGCCATCCGCAACAAAGTTAGCCTCTCGAAAACAGTGGGAGAAAGAAAATTGACAATCTTGGTGCATGGTGAGAATAGAACGAACATAGTACAAACAACGCCAAGGAGGAGGATAGCCTTTAGTAAGGCAATCAAATATGACCTTAGAATCCATCTCTACAATAGCACCATTATAGCCGTTAGACGCTAACCATTTGACACCATTAAAAAGAGCCCTCGCTTCAGCCACCGTGTTGGTGCTTTCTCCAAAATTGGAAGCGTAAGCATAAATTAAGTCTCCGGATGATGAACGAATAATACCACCACCTCCGCTTATACCAGGGTTCCCTTTAGAGGCACCATCCGAATTAAGCTTAAGTAAGCCTGCAGAGGGAGGAATCCAAGAAACTGCAGATATCTTAACCTGTTTTGGAATACCAAACAAGAGAGTGGGAGAAGAGTCAATGACTTGATATTTAGCAGCCAACAAAATGCTATGAAGGTCACTTTGGATCATAGAGATAGCAACAGAAGAGGGAGTCACTGTGTTGTCATAGATAGATTTATTTCGGATTCTCCAAATGCTCCAAAGAATCAAGGAGGGAAGGAGAGAGCTGACAATACTTTCTTTACTAGACCACCAATTCATACAATACTGCTGGATGGAGTAGCCACGCACACGAATACCATAGTGATTATGGAAAAAGGACCAAATTGCATGAGCAAGAGAACAAAACAGGAACACATGGTCAAAATCCTCAACATTTTTATGGCAGCAAGGGCATCTAGAAGCAATGGCAAAGCCTTTGCACAACAATCCTTCATCAACAGCAATTTTTACGAAACAATCTCCACATGAAAATACTTATATGGCGAGGAAGATGCTTATGCCATATGAATTTAGTCGATAGAGGAATAGGAGGGGCTTGAAGTAAGGTCCTAGCCGAGCGAAGAGAAAAAGAACCATTGGAAGTGAGGTCCCAACACGGGCAGTCATCTTCTTCAGATAAATGAATGTTGGCAGTAACAATGGAGTGGCGAATGTGAGGATGAATCATGGAGTGCGTATCAAAAGAAGAGTCTGTAAGGAGATCTTTCACCAAAACCAAACTGCAGCTTTCAGGCGGGAGAAGAAGAGAATTACCCAACCATCTGTCATGCCAAATTGAACAGTTTCCTTTACCAATAATCCAAAAATGTGAGGCTCGAGATTTCGGCCTTAAGTAATCTTCTCCAAATGTGTGAACCCCGAGACGAACTTGAGTTGGGTGAGTAGCACGACAAGATTTAATATGCATGAAAGAAGACCAAATATTCTTATGAGTTCTGAATCTCCACCAAAGTTTGATGGAATATGCCTGAACCAAATCCTTGACAGCAGATATACCAATACCTCCCTCGTTGATAGGCAAACAGCATTTTTTCCAAGATATCCAGTGAGTCTTGGCCTTACCATCAATTTGACCCCAAAAGAAATTAGAGAAAATCTTCTCAAGCAAATTTATAACAGTAATGGGAGGGTCTAAAGAGGCCAATTGATAGGCAGTAATGGAATGGAGAATCGAATTAATAAGAGTGATGCGACCAGCACTATTTAGGAAATGTCCCATCCAAGAACCAACTTTGCCTTGAAGCTTAAGCAGTAAAGGATCGAAAAGCTGTTTGGTTTTCCGACCAAAATACAAAGGACATCCCAAATAGAGGATTGGCAATGGGCCAAGAGAAAAACCTAGGCTGCTTGATATACTGAGAATTCTGTCTTGAGAAAGTCCAGGAGCAACATAAAATGAGCTTTTGGATATGTTAATGAGCTGACCCGAAGATCTTTCGTAATTAGCCAAGATAGCCTTATGCTTGAGTAAGGAAGATCGACTGCCGTTACAGAATATAATCACATCATCCGCGAAGGCTAGATGAGAAATAATCGGGCAACCGCTTACAGAAGAGAAACAGATGCTGGGATTATTCGCATGAAGGTCATTCAGGCTTCTACTAAGGCATTCAGCTGCGATGATAAAAAGGCTTGGAGAGAGAGGGTCCCCTTGACGAAGACCACGAGAGGATTTAAAGTAGCCACAAGGAGAGCCATTAATGAGAATAGAAAACCAATTATCCGAGATAATTCTCCATATCATGTCAATAAAAACTTCGCTAAAACCAAAGCGACGCAAGACTTGGATAAGATGGAACCAAGATATACGATCAAAAGCTTTTGCCATGTCCAATTTAAGAACAATATTGGAACCATTCACCTTTTTCCCCAGGTGGGACATCAACTCTTGAGCCAAAAGGATATTGTCGTGAATTGACCTCCCCTTCGTGAAAGCACTCTGATTATCCGATATAATGTAAGGCAAGATTTTTGCCAAACGAGAAGATAAGAGTTTGGAAATAACTTTATTACAGAAGTTGCAAAGGCTAATTGGGCGAATATCCTTGAAAGAAACTGGTTTATCAACTTTAGGAATAGTGGCCACCAACGTACTTGTCCAAGATCGCGGCATAGAAAATCCAGCAAAAAATTCTAGGACTGCTTCAAGAAGGTCTTGTCCTATAATATCCCAACAGGCTGAGAAAAACTTACCATTGAAACCATCCGGACCAGCTGCGCTATCACTATTAAGACCAAACACAATAGATTTAACCTCTTCCAATGTTGGATAAGCCGTGAGGACTCATTCCAAGCATCGATATAAGGCGAGGAATCATGTCAATATCATGGTTAAGATTCATACCCTCCGATTGAAGTTCTTCTGGAAGTAAGAAACTGCACTGGTTAATATCTGTTCGATCACTAACATATTCCCGCACTCATCTTTAATAGCGTGAATATGAAGACGACGTTGGGATTGCTTGACAGGCATGAAACAACTTAGAATTCCTATCACCCTCCTTTAGCCATTTGATACGAGACTTTTGCTTCCGAATTCTTCTTCTCGGTTGAGGTAGAGACGAAGTTGAGCTTGAGCATGAAGAAGATTGGCTCTATTTTCCCAATTGTTCAGCTCAAATAATAACTCCTTTTCAAGCACATCGGCTTCACCTTGTTAAGGGTATCAAATATGTTGCCAAAAGTGTCTTTATTCCATTGCTTAAGAGCGGTTTAACATGTCTAAGCTTAGCGTAAAATCTGTTCATTGGTCGCTGTAGAGGTCACATTCCAAGCGCACGAACAGTGTCAAGGAATGTAGAGTGAGACGTCCGATATTTAGAAATCTGAATGGAGTGAAGGTCTCGAAGCGGTGATCGATATGTTAACCAACAAAGGGAGTCATCGAACATGTGCGGTTAAGATGCTCCACCGAAGTAGAAAAGAAAATATCCAGCCAAGCAGAATTACTTAAAATTCGATCAATACGTTGATGGATAGTAGAAGAACCTTCACGTTTATTCCACCAGGTAAACGCAGGGCCAGAGAAGCCTAAATCCGAGAGGTTTGTCACAGCAAGACAAGCATGAAAATCCAAAGCACCCTGGCGGTCCCAACCTCGACCTCCCATTTTTTCAAAAGGCTGAAGGACAATATTAAAATCACCACCAATAAGCCAAGGGACCAATGGATACTGGTTACCGTGAGTAATCAATTCTTCCCGAGAGAACGACGGGCTTGAGGATCACATTTAGCATAGACACAAGTTATATGAGTGAGGTTAGGCCAAGAGAAATGTTGAATAGATAAAGTAAGTTGTTGGTCAGATTCATGAAGAATATGGCAAGTATATGCAGACTTTGCAAAAATCCATATGGAACTAGAATGGTTAGAGAAACAGAATCTGAATTTGAGTTTGTGTTTAATGAGAGCCACTTTATCTTGATGAAGCATAGGCTCAAAACGCAATAAAGGATATAGAATGAGATCGAACCAATTGCTTTAAACGAGCGACAGATGTGTTGTTTCCAATACCCCGATATTCCAAAATAGAGCTTTAACAACCATTGGATAGTTTGGAGTTGGCATCGTGAAAGCTTTGGCTTTGGATCTTGTCATACGATCGATGTTCGATTCTTATGCTTCTTTGTTGCAGGCCACAAACAGAATCTTCTAAGTTAAGGGCCGCTAAAGTATTGTCAGCATCTATGCCATCTTCCTCAATTACATCCAGAACCGCAAAACGATTTTGATAGATAGTCATAGTCCCTGTGGTAAGTTGTCTTGAATTAGATCAATTCTCTCATTTTGGATGCGAGCATCAGAAGTTAGATCAGGTTCCAGAGGGGTTAACATCACACCAGGATTGGTCTCCTCTGCATTAGAAGAAGCTTGAATGGAAATGTTAGGGACCTTTTCTAGAGGGACATTAATATTCACATCAACAGGACCTTCACCACTATTTGTTGTCATTATAGGCTCATCAATATCTTCATTGGAAGGGATTGTGGCTTTGCCTCTTAAGACAGTAGGATCATCAGAAGGAGAGGGGTTTGGGTTAGCTAAGGTGGTTGAATTTTTAGTAGGGAGGCTTAAGTTTTCTTTGGCATGATGCCTGGGGTTTGCGAGGCATTGAGATTTATGCTAGGGGAGGTATCTGAATGAGCCTTAGGAACCCACTGAGTAGTTTTGGTTTTATCCTTTGACAAATTAGGCTTAGCATCTGCAATCTTAGTATTAGCAAGGACAGGATGCTTAATTTTGCAAGAGTTTTCATTGTGACCTTGGCGAGAGCAATGAGTACAATATTCCGGGAGATACTCGGCATGGATAGGCTGCCAAAACCCCGCATATTTCGAGCCACGTCAATCCAGACCCGAGGAGGAATGTCAACTGTGAGATCCACTTCCACACATATACGCGCGACACTAGGCCTGGAAAGATTGGCTGTAGGCTGGTCCATCATAAGAGGAATACCTATTAGGCTCGCAATAGAGAAAAGAGTAGATTTGTGAAATAAGTGAATAGGAAGTTCGGCATTGAAATCCAGACAGGAACAATAGGACTCTCTACTTCGGACGAAAATCGAGTCCATTTGAAAACTCTCATAGGATATTTCCCGAGGTACCATTGATCTTTGATCCAAAGACGTTGGAAATCCGATTCATGGTTCACCCGAATAAGGATATGTTTGGCATCAATATGACCTATAGTAAAAGCTGCTTTAAGACCAAAAGTATGGAAAGCCTTACGAGTATCTTCCATAGAAGGACGGCCATGGGAGAACTTCCCTACAAGAGTGTGTTTGAAAGGTTTGGCCAAGGCGTCAATAATCTCATCTGAAATTTTGATTGAAGGTTCTCCTTTGAAAGATGATGGAGACAGGATCGGGATAGGAGGAGGCTCGTAGCATTGGTAGCGAGAACAAAGAAAAGATTTCCGAATAGAAGGAGAGTTAGGAGGGTCAGGGACGGGTGGTGGTTGGCCAGCCATGGCGGCTGCCATGCAAACCCTAAACCGGGAGAGAGTTTATTTTTTTAGAGAGAGAAAGTAAAAAATTTCTATTCCACAAGTTAAAAGTAAAATAATGTGTCTACTGTGGAGGGGAGTCAAATAAATTACGCCTACTAGGCTGCTGCTGCTGCCCCATAACCAGTCGTCGCAGCTGCTCTAGCTCCTCGGCCTGCTGCTGCATCTGCTCGGCCTGCTGCTGCACCTGCTGCTCGAGAGTCTGCGTCTTCTCGACCAGGGCACGCTCGGTAGCTGACTGGTTCCGAGGACCAGAAGACGGGGTTGCCGAGGAAGAAGTCGATCCGCCTGGTCTCAACACAGCGGCGCCGTGGTCACCAAAGCCGTAGAGGCGATCTCCCCTCTTCTTCTGTGGCTCCGTAGTGACCGAATGCCAAATGTTGCCGAAAAATGGCATCGTCACCTCAGGGGTCGTCTGGACAAGCCCCTCGGCGACCTGCGTGTCCATATTCGCCTTATAGTCATTCTGTGTCACAAAAACATAAAAACATTAATATTAACATTTTAATTAATTAATAAACAAAATAAAATTAAAATATTTTAAGTAATACTTACAAATGCTTTCTCTGCCGTCTCATCGACAAAGACAAATGGCGAATCAGCATCAGGAGGAGCAGGAGTGGTGTGGGTCACTGTAAATAAATCAGTGTAGGGTATCTCGATACCATAGTGTCGATTCTACAAATATAATAAATTAAAATTAGCGAACAATACATATCAACTTATAAGAAAACAATAAAAACGGCCTATATATACTCAAACTACAGAAATTAAAATACAAAAATTAAAATATAAAAATTACAGAAATTAAAATACAGAAAAGTTATAAATCTAACCTTCTACGCAGTGGTAGCAGTGATTCTGCGGCGGAAAACAAAAAAAAAAAAATACATTAAATTAAAAAATTACTCAAAAAATAAAATTGAAAAAATAAAAATAAAAATAAAACCTTACCTAAGGCAGGAAGGTGGCGGAGGCGATGGTGGCGGGCGGCAGTAGACAGAGAAGGAGAGAGAGAGGGGGGAGAGATTTGAGAGGGCGGCGACGGTGGATGTAGGGGATCGTTTTCGTGGCCGGAGGCGGTGGAGTGGCGATGGCAGTGACCGGAGGAGCAGCGTGGTGGCGGTGGACAGCGTGGTGGCGGTGGTCGGAGGGTGAGAGATTTTCTGAGATCTAGAGGGAGAGAGAGAGAAGAGAGACTGTTCGCGAAATGGGGGGAGAAGCTGTTCGATTTGGATTTTATTGCAATATTACTGTTGGAGATCCGACAGTAATATCCGACAGTAAATTAAACCCTAGTTTACTGTCGGAAATTACTGTTGGATATCCGACAGTAATACTGCTCACAATTTTCTGAGACTTTAAAAGGAAATATTCGAAGAATATTCCTAAATTACTGTCAGAATTTTACTGTCGGATGGAAAGTGAATATTCAAAGAATATTCCTCTATTACTGTCCGTATATTTACTGTCAAAGAAATTCCGACAGTAATTATTTCCTACCAGATAATTTAACATTACTGTCGAAAATCCGACAGTATTTACTATCGGATATATTCGAGAGTAAATTCTCCGACAGTAATTAGCGTGTTTCTAGTAGTCAGCTTGTCTACTGATTAGTTGTTAATCAAGATGATACCAATTGTTATGTGTGTAGAGATGTATACATATATCAATTGTTATTGCTCACGAATTATCTTTGGATATAGATAATTGAGAGTTTTTAATATCATTATGAAATCAACTAACCTTGCCTTCTATTACTGCAATCTCAATGGTTATATAATGTCAAGTCGTTGTCCTGAAATGAACACTAGTTGTTATTGTGTTAAAAGAAGTAGAATAGCCTTGAATTTTATGAAGCATTGAGATTTTGAATTTAAGGCACATAAGTATTTCCATATAGTCAGCCTTTAAATTGCTGTAGTCTGACTATTATAACTTAGATCAGCAGATTTAGATTTTGATCAAGGTGAGTTGATCAATCTCTGAAAGGCAATTATCCAAGTAATAGAAAGTATGTGGCATATTAAAAAAATGAACTGTTACTCAATATAGCAAATTTTCATAGACAAGTTCGCTGATGGGTTCTCAGCAGAGTTTGTGCAAGAATTGTATGATCATTTCATTAAAGTCAATTCTTCATTCATCAATAAATGTTGAGTGAAATTATACGATGAAGAGAAAATTATTAGATCAACACAATTGAAACACATTAATTCATGCTATCAGAATAATTCAGAGAAGCAGATAGTCATGAAGGAAAGTTGCTGAACTTGTATTCAATAATCCAAGCAATTTTGAATATGTCTCTTTTATGGATCAGCTGATTACAAGAATAATACAACAAGAAATTGACTAAATTACTGATTACAAGACAAAGATAAGTAATGATTCAATTTTAAATAAAAAATTTGTTACAAAATTTTATCCAAGATATCCCAATCCAGAGGATATGGTGGATGGTCATCAGTCATGGATTTTGGAATAGATCAAGATGCGTATTTCCATTTTTTATCTCCTCCAACTCTGGGGGGAGGAAGAACACATTCACATCTAGAGGTTACTCAAGAAGAACCTCAGGGTGATAGCCCTCAAGGATTTACTGCTTTGGCCACGAATCCCTTTTGATAAGCACAAAGATGGATGGTCAAATAGGTATATGCTAAGTGGTTTTCATAGTGATTCATCTGAAATCAATTTAGTGTATCATTGAGATTGATAACCAAATGTTAGAAATGCAGTGAAATCACTAAGAACATAAATTAATAATCTTCTATCTTACCTTTTAATATAAATGATTTTAAAGATACTTTTAAGTGTTCTGATAATCAAAGGTCTGTAGCGTTCAGTTTTGCTTACAAACTTTTAAGATTATCAGACAAGACAAAAGAAGATATCTTTTATCAAATTATTTTAAGAAGCAAAATTGAATCATTAATAATGAATGATTTCTGAAATAGATGTGTTGACAAAATTTCTCTTAGATATTATAACTGTGTCTCATTTTGAAATAATGAAAAAACTTTTCAAAGTTATGAATAAGGATTTTAATTTAAAAATACACTTCGAGAAACTTGAATCAACTCATTTTGTGTAGCAGAAATAAACCAAAACAACTTGGAAGGAGTATGAAAGTCATACCCAGTTGTTGAAATGTTGAATTGATCGATTTATAGGATTTGTACTTAGTAACACTTTGAGAAAATATTTGAATCAGTGTTTAACATCTTGCAGATCTCAAGCAATGGATGTGTATATATGATAATAGAGTTTGAAGAATGAAAAACTCTATTTATACTCAGAGGCAAGTCAAAGGATTATACCAATAAGTGAGATTTACTATTGGCTTTGTCCTTTCTTGTTCCCTAGTGGAGTAAAGTTGAAAGCCTGAGGGAATGATATTTTTCAAGATCTGGTGAAATCTTTTGGTTGGTCAAACACTTTTAGTTGATTTTCCAGAGAATCTTGAAAATTGTCTTTACTTTAAACGAAGTAGTCAGTCTTCGTAAAGCGTGCCTAAACCTTTAATAGACTTAGGATAGAGACAAATCATTTAAAGATATTACTCCTATAAGTCAGCACATATAACTGAACTTATGAAGTGTTTGTTGGCAGATATGGAAGTTCAGCCAACTAGGTTTTGAAAATTGTTTTAAAACCATTTTAGGTCAGCTAATTTGGAAAATGCTGACCAGTTCTTTGAAAAAAAACATTATCATAAAGCAAATCATACAAACACCTAGATATATCATGAATAGCGTAGTATGATAAGACTTTATTTATGCAGCATGTCTGATAACAAGTTGTCAAGAGATTCAGCAGACATGGGTGCATGCATATAACAAAGTAGTTACTGACCTGTTTTGTATATTTTGGAGAGATGGTCTTTCTCAATAACTTGGACTCATTAGTAGACTTTTATAAGATAGCGCCGTAGTCTAGTAGATATTGATTTGAAGTTGTGCTTCTTCGAGTGAGTGAAAGACATAGAAGGTTATCCATCAGTAATCAGCAGTCCTTCATAAGTCAGCAGCCAGATTGATGTCTGCTGATGGAGAGAGTTGTTACATCTATGATTCTTGGTTATATGAGTTCCTGCCTTAAATACTCATAAAAAAATCATTAGCAACATTTATGAGCTAAAAATAGCTCCAGAAATTCAATAATACAAGTGAGACTTAATAAGTGCCATAATTGAATGATTACTCAAAATATAGCTTATAAGTGTAACCCAAAACATTCATGAAATTAGGAACTTGTTCTGATGTTGAGCATAGGTTCATTGAGTGTTTCTTTTAGGCAGAAGCTTTCCATTAAAGAAGATCAGTTTCATCATAGATGTCCTTAGACCAAGAGCTAATATTCACATTGGTTTAGAGATGACATAAATCTGATTTTCCTTGAATTACCTTTGAAGATCTTCTGATTTCATTTGCTTTAAACTTTCAGTGATTAGTTACATATTTTCTCTAGATAGATAATTAGCAAAGTCTTCAGAAACTAAGTATCATAGAATGTAGAGATCAGCAGATTCCATGATAGGAAGTTTTTGACACTTAGACATGTCCAAAAAGATACTAGTAAGAACCTCAATTTCTTATGATACAAGATCACAAGTATTTGAACTGAGAAGCTTTCTCGAAAAGGTGTTAGATTGAGACAATCGTTAGCCTTATATTAAGATGGCAATTTTTCAGAAGTATATCAGAGTAATTACTTCATCAAGTATAAAGTTGATACATTGGCTAGAGGATATGACATGGATTTGAAAACTGACTATTTTAAAACGAACATTATCCTTAGCAAGTCAAACTCTATTTGACTATAGTACTTTTCTTCATAATATCAATTGAAGAATATATTTCGGTCATATGAAAGGTTTTCCTATAGTAATCAAGCAGTCATCATAATAATATTTTCTCACAAGGTTTTGAAAACAAAAATAATTTTGATTTGTAAAAGTATTTTCAAAATAGCTTTCAGATCTCTCAGTCAAAAGATTCTCAGAAATAAGGATTTTGAAAACAAATCTTTTCGACTATGCATCTAATCTGAGCGACTGGATCTAAACTCTCAGGTTGTCAAGCCTGGAATGAAGTTTACAGAGTACTGGCTCTGATACCAATTGTTAGGTCCGTGAAGATGTGCTCAGAATATAGACTAGAGGGGGGGGGTGAATAGCCTATATTACTTTTATTAAAAATTTCATCAGATTTAAAGATTATATTGAAAGATAGTGATGAAATAATTAATAAGAATAGGTCATCTTCCTTGTTTAAGCAACACAGCTGATATAGTGAAATCGGCAGATGTTCATCAGCAGACTTTAAGGATAGCTTATAGGAAGATATTGTTATACTTAGTTGGTATAGAAGAATTTAAGCAGCGGAAGAATAAGTAGCATTGTTAGGTCCACGGTTGCTCAATATAGGCTAGAAGGGGGGGGTTGAATAGCCTATATCCAATTTGTAAAATTTGATTCAAAAACCTTACTTCACTTAAGTTAGAAAAATTTAGCAGGCGGAAGTCTTGTGACGTATAGGACAAGTTGGAAATGGCTGATCTTCACAGAATAAGATCAGCAGTTCTCAACAGTTTTGGAAATCTGGAAATATAAGCAACACAAATAATTCACAATCACACACAAGTAGACAGAGTATTTAATATGGTTCACACTTATGAATAAGTGCTACGTCCACAACCAAAGTGGTCAACTTTGGATTTGAAAATCGTGTACTAAGTTTATCCACTAGATATTTTACAAACTAAATCTCTAATGGATTGTGTACAAAAATTTTGTTGACCAAGTGTTTGTGTGGGAGAATTGAGATCAATAAGATTCAATTCTCGTGAGCTATGAAGAGCTAAGTGTTGCAATCAATGAAGAGCTTTAATGGACTAGACGTCTAAGTATGAAGCTCTTCAATGAATGTATATAGATAGGACGTTTAAGCTTTTAAGAACTTGAAGACTATGGAGATTCAGTAGTTGGAGTAGTTGAAGGACGCTTTAAATGCTGCCATGAAGTCTCCTTTTATATGCAGGAGTGACCTTGGAGCCGTTGGAGATCTTCATGAGTTGCTCAACTTGAATTCAAGAGCATTTAATGCTCTAATGGTGTTGTTGAGCTCTGATAGGTGGTTCTGCAAGTTACAGTCGTCTCGACATTTTGCCAAAAATAGGTAGGCGTGCTTGCGAAGAATGTCCTTTTCGAATTGTATGCCAAGAATGGAAAGCTTCATTGAATGCGTTTTGCGGGTTAACGTTGTATCGCAATTAATGAGATCTTTGAGTTAGGACATATCTTGGCAGATGACTATCGACGTTCTTGGAGTTCTTCAACATTGCGAGATAAAGCTTAGCTTGTACGAGCTTGTCCGATATCAAAGTAAGGCTTGGATCAAGTTTTGCCTATTTGTGCGAGGGCGTCCGATGTTCTATAGGCTATCTTCTTCAAGACTTATACAATTTGCAACTCTAAGCTGTTCAAGCTATGCCTAAGTACAAGTTGCCACACTAGGACACGCAGCCCATTAGTCACCTTGTCTTAGACTTTTAGGTTATGGATTCAAGCAAATCTAAGCTAAAATACAACAATCTCCTCCTATTTGCTTGAGTCCATGACCCTACGAATACAATATCGGTGACCAAGTTCAAGTCTAGTAATAACATGCTTGAAAGATTGATATATTAAATAAGCATGCCCTAGATGAACTTACATACGGGTCATTGTATTCAAGAATTACAAAGTGTTTACAAATAGGAAATTAAGCATCGACACTTGTAATTAGACGAATTTAAAAACATACAGAATAGGCAATATAGGACAGGTCTTTAAACCAGTGGTTTAATTTTCATGCATTCACATAATAAGCAGTTCATAAAAAGCATGAAAATTTTAAAATATAAACATTGTGAATTAAACACGGAGTTTAATTACAAAGTTTTTGCAAAAGATTATACCAAAAATTTATCGGCCGGTTCGAGAGGATGACCTAGATGGTGCACGACCATAGCCTCTGATGAAGATTGCTCATAGCCTCTTGATGTCCATCTAGAGTCGGCGGCGACCTTTAGTTTTGCAATTTCTTCTTTGGCTTCGCTAATTCATCTTTTGCGTCGGCCAAGTCGTAGGAGAGGTCGATGTTTTTCGTTTGACTTCGGCTAACTCTTCTTTTGTATCGGCCAATGCGGAGGACGGATCATTGTTTTTGTTTGAGTAGTGCATTATGCTCAATGAGCTTAGTCCGTGATCATTGTTGAGTCTAGCCATCTCCTCCTTCATGGACGCAAGCGATGTATCAATGAGAGCAAGACGGGTGGAAGTAGTGATGTGCTCCTTGCGATAGAAGGCTAAGTGCTTGGATGTAAGATTGCGCGTCGCTCGCACGGAGGAGTGAACGAGCGATCGCTGGCGAGTGAAGCACAAGCTTGTAACCGGCTTCAACCATGTCGACGATCTGCATCATCTTAGTGGCGAGGTTGTCCCAATTGGTTTTGAAGATGGCGGAGGTCGAGGAGGAAGATCTTGTGATCGGTGGCAAGAGCGGCTTGGGGAGAGATGGACCGTGGCGAGCATCAAAGCGGCCTTTGCACCCTTGGAAATTTCCATGACTTGGGTCAAGCGATCGGCTGGACATGGGTGATGTGAGGCGATCTGCGAAGGCGGTGCGGGGCCTTGGTCGGTCGATAGAGATGACTTCAAAGTCTTTCAAAAATTTATGAACGACCTCGGCGGGATAGGTATCGACGAGTCGGGATGACTCTTGGAGGAGATGATGGACCTGCGAGGGGAAGGATGGTGGCGGCTTGGGTAGGAGAGGGTGGAGGATGGTGGTGGAAGGCGGGAGTGGGTGGAGGAAGTTGGAGAATGGTGGAGGAGGAAATGGTAATATGGTGGTAGAGGGTTGGGATTGGCTAGGGTAGGTCGGACGAAGGGATGGATAATATGGAGGGATGAGAGGGATCGAGGCCTTAGGCGACTAATGAGAAAAGGAGTAGAGATAGAGATAGGGGAGGTGAACGGTATAGAGTAGGGATGAAAGGGTTGAAGCCAAGGTAAGTGGTGACTACATCGGTGAAGTTGTAGACCACGGGGTGAAGAAGGATGGAAGGATAGCGAGATAAGGGTGAAGACTGGAGGTTTAGGCGGAGAAAGGAAGGAAGAAACGGTTGATTACGTGGGGAGAGGAAGGCCTAGGTCCTTGTGAATTGCAACCCATTGGTTGAAGATCATGAGATCTTGCACCGCGGAGTTGTGGGAGAAGAATTCTTGGGACCAGGCTGGAGGAAGAGGTTCATAGAAAGCACCCCATTTAAAGATAATTTCACTGCGGACATAGGTGGGAAATTTTCTGGGGTAGTCAAGGGTAGAAAGGTAGGGGTCGAATCGGCGGGGTTGGGCTTAGGCCTTTGTCCGGAAGACGCAAATCTGCACCTCGGGGTGTAGATGGCTATGGGTTGGTCTTGAGGCGTTTGGGGATAGGCGGGTCGGAAGAGGGAGAGATAGGGCGTTTGGAGGAAGGTGGTTGAGAGATGATGGCAGGTGAGATAGATGGTTCTTGTGTGGTGGTTGTTTGGAATGGGAGCGAGAGGAAGGAGGTGAGGAAGTAGGTGAGGTGGTAGTGGTAGTAGGTAGAGGTGGTGAAGGTGGTGAAGAGGTTATATCGGCGGGTTCTTGAAGTGCACTCTTTTCTTTGCACTCTTTTAATGCGCTTGCCATGAGCGGACTTTGTAGGTGAAGAAGAGGTAGAAAGTGGAGAGGATTTGGTGGGAGCTGGTGGGGGAGCAATGGGGGAAGCAGTGGAGTGGAAGCAGATGCGGATCTGTTTGGTGTGGAAGAAGAGGTGGATGAGACTTTAGGAAGTCCAAAAGATTCGTCCGTGGGTAGGAGGGTTTGCTTAGGTTTGGGTTTGGATAGATCTGCGGGTGTGAAATTAGAGGTATCCTTTTCAACCTCAGATCTGGAGCGAGATTTGCGGTTTTTCTTGAGACGGAGAGTGAGAGTGGAGGAATGTTTGGCCTTTTTGGAAGGAGGCTCTGAAGGTTCATAGGGATCATGATCAAGTTTGCTGAGATCAAAGTTCTCAGGAAGTTCAGCCCCTATAGGTTTAGGCTCCTCCTCAGCAGCTGGCTCAGTCTCAGAACACGCGACTTTTCGCTTACCCTTGCCGGCTTGGGTAGAAGTGCCACTAGTGGAAGAAGCGGCAGCACCAGCAATGACTATTGATCGTTTGGCCATATCGTCCCGGTATCGAGTAACGTTGTTGACAGTGAAAACGTAGGTGTTAGACACCTTGATGAGGTCGTCAGTGATAACCTTATCATCGATCTCTTCATATCTGCGAAGAAGGACATTGATGACCCTTACGAAAGGTCGTCGCATGGAGGGGTTGGATTGAACGTCAGCCACACTTTGAGATAGCATAGAGAAGACGATTTTTGCCCAGTTAAGCTGCTTTCGAAGAATCACAGCTTTGGTCCACAGAAGTTGTTGAGAGGTAAAAATGTCTCTTGCCCCATTCTTGAAGAGAATGCTCTTATCGATCAGATGACTGATGTGATAAGCATTTTCAGGGAAGAGATTCCTTGACATCTCAGAAAACCTTTCAGGTTGAGCAGATCCTCGCATCATTTCCCAAGCAAGCGTTGATTCAGCATCGGTTAAGTCTAGTTTGCCTTCAATAGGCAGTTTAAGGATTGCCCCAATATCCTTATAGGTCAATCTGATGTGATGGCCTCTGATGTAACCTTTGATGTAGCTTAGGTTGACCGGTTCATTGGCATTGTGGAGGAGGAGCGGGATCATTCTTGTGTAAAATTCCTCGGCTAAAGCATTCTTTGTAGTGGGTATCATGAAGTTGGAACAAGGAAGAAGCCCACATTCATTAAATCCTTAAGCAATGCATCACCGGCGGATGTGCGATAATGGAATCTCGGTCGATTGTCATCCCGGGATGATAACTTGACTGGGAAGGATTCTCGGTGGAAGATTTTCGCTGTTTAGCCCTAGATGGCTTAGCAGATGCAGAGGATGATGTTGTGTCGGTAGCCTTGGAAGATTTAGTCCTTGCCTGATTCTCTGTAGGCACATATTGCATGCTGATGTTACCTTTTTCAACATGGTCTTTAAGAAAGTGATATCTCACATCAATGTGCTTTGTCTTGGAGTGCATGACGGATTTTGAGATGCGAGATTGCGACGTGTTGTCACACATTATGGGACAATTATCGGTAATCTCATAATCAACAAGTTCTTTGTTTGATCCACAGCAATTGTGGCAGCGGCTACCAGCGGCTATGTATTCCTTCGATTGTTGAAGTTGAGACAGAGGTTTGCTTCTTGGCCCATGAGACAAGTCTATTTCCTAAGAATTGACAAGTCCCACTTGTGCTTTTCTGTCAACTTTACATGCAGCAAAATCAGCATCGAATAGCCTATAAGATTAAAAGATGAATCTCTAGGATACCAGATTCCCAAATTGGGAGTATCTATCAGATATCTGATGATTCTTTTGACTGCTTGTAGGTGAGACTCCTTTGGATCAGCTTGAAATCTAGCACAAACACAAACAGCAAACATGATATCAGGCCTACTAGCAGTTAAGTATAAAAGTGAACCAATCATGCCTCTGTAGAGAGTCATGTCCACTTTCTTGCCCTTCTCATCTTTGTCAAGATGGCGGTTAGTAGCCATAGGAGTCTTTGAAGCTGTTTGCATTTTCAAGACCAAATTTCTTGATAACATCCTTTGCATATTTGGCTTGATGATGAAGATACCATTTGAACTTTGTTGAATTTGAAGACCAAGGAAAAAGTTGAGCTCTCCCATCATACTCATCTCAAATTTACTCTGCATAAGCTTTTCAAACCTTTTGCAAAGATTTTCATTAGTGGAACCAAAGATAATATCATCAACATATATTTGAACAAGTAAGGAATGACCTTTATGCTTCATAATGAAAAGAGTAGTGTCAATTTGACCTCTTACAAAGCCTTGAGATGTCAAGAACTTTGAAAGGGTCTCATACCGAGCTCTTGGAGCTTGTTTGAGTCCATAAAGGGCTTTCCTCGGCTTGTAGACATCTTCTCTTCTTGAGCGGTTTATGAATCCAGGAGGTTGCTCTACATAGACTTCTTCTTGAAGTTCTCCATTCGAGAAAAGCACTCTTTACATCCATTTGATAAACTTTGAAGTCTTTGAAAGAGGCATAGGCCAAGAATAATCGATAGCTTCTAATCTTGCAACGGAGCAAATGTCTCATCATAGTCAATACCCTCCTCCTGTCTATATCCTTGGGCTACCGTCTTGCCTTGTTTCTTGTAATATTGCCGTTTTCATCCATTTTGTTTCGAAAACCCACTTTGTGCCAATAACTGTTTGTTCTTTAGGCCTAGGTACCGGTGACCGGACTTGGCATCTATCAAATTGGTTTAGCTCTTCTTGCATAGCTTCCACCCGCTTGGATCTTCGAGCTTCATCAATCTTTTGGGTTCGATGTTAGATACAAATGCGGTAGAATACATGCATTCATTCCTTGAAGCTTGTCTAGTTTGAACGCCAACATTAAGATCTCCAATGATTTGAGTGATAGGATGATCTTTTACTTCCCTAACTTGCGGGTTGAATTTGTCTTATTGCATCGCGAGTTGGATTCTTGAGAAGTAGAAGTGGTGAAGCTTGATTTTCTAAAGGGTAGGTTAATTCCAAGGTAGGTTGTATGACTTCGGTGTGGAAGGCAAAGTGGATTCGGGGTTTTCGAGTTTTCATTTGTTGGTTCGTTTGAGGATTCTAATAGGTTGACTCTTGGAAGCTCTTGTGAAGAAGGAGGATCGGCGGATCCGGGACTTGGTGTTCGTACTGTCTCATGTTCATCGAGAATCATTAGTAACCTTAGGAGCCAAATGTGGCCCAATGAAATCAAATTCATCAAAAGAAACATGTAGATTCAACAACTTTAAGTGAAGTTTTATTGTAAACTCTGTATGCTTTTGAAAACTTGGCATATCCCGAAAAATTCCTTCATCACTTTTGGATTCAAATTTACCTCTATGTTCTCTACCATTGTAAAGAACATAGCATTTACAACCAAATATTTTAAAGAATCCAATGTTGGGAGCTCGCCTCTCCATATTTCATATGGAGTTTTGTTATGAAATTTGTTTATGATGGACTGTTTTGTGTGAAGGGCGGTGTTCACGCTTACGCCCGTAAATACATAGGCGCTTTGCTTCGGCAATCATTGTCTTTCTGCTTCAATGAGAGTTCTTTTCCTTTCAAAACTCCATTTTGTTGAGGTGTGCCAAGCTGAGAAATTGTGACCAATTCCATGGTCATCACAATATTTGGCAACACCATTGTTTTTGAACTCGTTCCATTGTACGATCGACATCGAGATATCATCCAGCTTCGAGTTTGTAGTCTTCGAAGAGTTCGTAATGATGTCATATGCTTCATCTTTGGAGGACATCATCTCTACCCAAGTGAATCTTGAGTAATCATCAACTACCACAAGAGTATACTTGCCCACCAAGACTTGTAGTAGTTACGGTCCAAACAGATCCATGTGCAAGAGCCGTAGAGGTGCAGTTGTTGATAGGCAAGGCTTGCTTTTGAAAGAAGATTTGTGTAGTTTGCCTAGTTGACATGCTCTGCAGAGCGTGTGATTCAGGTGATATTTTAGGCAAACCGACAACTAGATTGTCTTTTGATAGCTTCTCCGGTATTTGAAATTTAGATGACTAAGCCTTTTATGCCACAACCAGTGTTGTCGTTGATGACCTAGCAACCAAGCATAGATTTGATTTTCTTCCAACGGCATTTAGGTCAACGGCATAGACATTCCCTTTTCGAATCCGTCGGGATAGTTGAACATGTCTCATTGTCCTTTATGAGACATTGACTAGAGAAAAGCGACAGTTAGACCTTTATCACGAATTGTGATATGCTCGGCGGTGTGCTTTAAACCTTCAACTAGAGAGACTTTGTTGATAGAGAGATTGCCTCTGATTATACTTCCATAACCAATGGTCTTCCCTTTTGAGTTGTCTCCAAATATGACTGAGGGACCCTTTGCTTCAACAATGCTTGAGAGAAGATTTGGATCACCATCATATGTTTGAGCATCCACTGTCTAGATACCATAGATCTTTCTCTTCTTCATTGACACCATAAAGCATTCTGAAATATAGACATTTAAGAATATGGTCCCCTTTTATTTTTGGGTCCTCAAGGTTAGCAACCTTTTGGGATCCACACTGTTTAACCTTTGGAGGAGTAAATCCTCTAGATTTAGGTGTGAATCTCAGAAGGCATTCATGAATCTCATGACCATGGCATTTGCAGAAAGAGCATTTGTGAAATCCTTCAACATGAGTAATGATTTCTTTTTGAGGCTTCTTATTATCAGCAGTCTTTGGAATGACCTTTCTGCTGATAATTGGCCTATAGGACTTAGGCTGATAATGCCTTTTCTTGTTGATGTTAGGTTTACCATAGGTAGACCTCTTATCAAAAGATTTTGTATTTACAGCACATGTCCTTTAAGCTTTTTATCGCGAAATTCACTTCTTTTGCCCTTTTATAGGCGGTGTTGAGATCAGCAGCTTGCCTTTGACAAATTTAATAGGTTTGAGCCGAGAATTCCTAGACTTGCTATTAGTCATCCTGTTTCCTTAGGGTGACTAATGGCGGTTTCATTGCTCGACTCCTATTAGCGAGTCATTATTGCGATTGCTTTCTTTTGGACTTGTCTTTTGTGTTCTTGGGATAAACAAAAGGAACTTTGTTAAAGCCAAGTCCTTGCCTTTTGGAGACTGCTGGTCATAAGAAACTTCTTCCCGATTCTTGAATTACTTCGATGTCTCATCTTTTGAGAACTAGAAGGACTACCTACATTGAACTCACTTTGGAAACCGATACCGCTTTGTCATCTAAAGTTTTTGGTTTGAAAGAATGGTATCAAAGTTTCCTTTAGAGTTATTCCAAGTATTGACAACCTTTTGAAGGTCATCTTTTCGAATTTATCTTCTTGATGTGTTCAAGTAGGAAGTCCACTTTTCATCAAAGTTTTGTTCTCTTTTTGCAATTTGATACTTTCACTTCTTTGTCTATCAAGATCTTTGATCTTAGACATCAAGGTTGATTTCTCGAGACAGCTAGTTCATGCTTCTTGGCAAGTTTTACATAGGCGCTTTGAATTTTGAAAATTCTTCCAAATATCCTTGTTTGCTTTGATGAGCTCTCCCTTTGATGGGTCATTGAACTCATCATCATCATCACTGTCATTTTGTTGAAATGGTAGTGACCTCACCGAATCATGTGGTGACTCCCTGGCCATAAGGCATATGTTGGCTTCTTCGGAAAATCACAAGAGTCATCCTCATCGGTGTCGTGTCACACCAAGTAGGTAGGTTGCTTTCATCAATGTCTTCACCACCATCCCTTTTTGTTTTTGAAATTTAGACTCGGACGTTTCTTATAAAATTCATACTTTGGCTTAGGACATTGAGACGCAAAGTGGCCTGGTTTCCTACAATTAAAACAAACTAGCTCATTGTCCTTTTGGTGGTCTGGATTTATAAGGAGCGTAACTTTTCGGTTGTTGTTTTATAAGGAACGGCTTTGTGAGAAGACCGCCTATGTGATGATGATTTATTAAACCTTTTGAAACGTTGATATTTCTTTACAAACATAGCAAAGGCTTCGTCGAAAGAATATCATCATCTTCACCGGATGTAGAAGGTGTTTCATCGGGTTTTGAACAGAAGGTTCGAGACATGGTGGTAAGGACAAGTTTTTAAAACTCTTTTCCATTTCTTGAGCTTGTTGGATCTCAAGCTCATAAACCGAAAGACTAGCATAAAGGTTTCTAAGAGTCAATTTGTTTAAATCTTTTGACTCTTTCATGGCGTAATTTTAACATGCCATAAACCGCCTAGTGCATTTAGAAATCTCATGTTTATTTCTTTCTTTTCATACTTCTTTCCTAAGGAATAGCAAGAGTTGACTACCTCATAGAATCTGTCATAGGCGCTTCGTAGAGACTCTTTGGGATCCTTTTGAAGGAGTCAAACTTCGGATGCAGTATATAATTTGTTATTCTTTGTCTCACCATCACCTTCAAGATATTCAAGGATGGCTTCCCACATCTCCTTTCGTGTTCGGGTTGATAATCATGTACGTGCTTATATCGACACGGCTAGTAATGATGTTGATGGCCTTTCCATCCGAGCATCATTCTTTCGTCTTCATCATCCCACTCCTCTTCGGCTTTGGTACTTCGGGTTCAGCTTGCATCTACCGCGCCGTGTATTGGGCTTCATTGGAATTACGGGTCCATCGTGACACATTTCCACAAACGTTTATCAATTGAATTCATATGTCTTTTGACTTTATCTTTCCAGATGTCAAAGTGAACTTCATCCAAGACAGACAATGGTTCACGTTTGAAGTTTCCAACATTTGGTGAGCAGCCATGATCTTTAATCTCTCAAGAGGTTAATCTCGGAAAAACAAGTTTTCAAAGAGTTAAGCTCGATACCAATTGTTAGGTCCAGGTTGCTCAATATAGGCTAGAAGGGGGTTGAATAGCCTATATCCAATTTTTAAAATTTGATTCAAAAATCTTACTTCACTTAAGTTAGAAAAATTTTGCGGGCGGAAGTCTTGTGAAGTATAGGACAAGTTGGAAATGGCCGATCTTCACAGAATAAGATCGCGGTTCTCAAGATTTTGAAATCTGGAAATTTAAGCAACACAAATAATTCACAATCACACACAAGTAGACAGTATTTAATATGGTTCACACTTATGAATAAGTGCTACGTCCACAACCAAAGTGGTCAACTTTGGATTTGAAAATCGTGTACTAAGTTTATCCACTAGATATTTTACAAACTAAATCTCTAATGGATTGTGTACAAAAATTTTGTTGACCAAGTGTTTGTGTGGGAGAATTGATATCAATAAGATACAATTCTCGTGAGCTATGAAAAGCTAAGTGTTGCAATCAATGAAGAGCTTTAATGGACTAGACGTCTAAGTGTGAAGCTCTTCAATGAATGTATATAGATAGGACGTTTAAGCTTTTAAGAACTTGAAGACTATGGAGATTCGGTAGTTGGAGTAGTTGAAGGACGTTATAAATGCTGCCATGAAGTCTCCTTTTATATGCGGGAGACCTTGGAGCCGTTGGAGATCTTCATGAGTTGCTCAATTTGAATTCAAGAGCATTTAATGCTCTAATGGTGTTGTTGAGCTCGATAGGCGGTTACGCAAGTTACGGTCGTCTCGACATTTTGCCAAAAATAGGTAGACGCGCTTGCGAATGTCCTTTTCGAATTGTATGCCAAGAATGGAAAGCTTCATTGAATGCGTTTTGCGGTTAACGTTGTATCGCAATTAATGAGATCTTTGAGTTAGGACATATCTTCGATGACTATCTCGTTCTTGAGTTCAACTTGGCTTAAGCTTAGCTTGTCCGATATCAAAGTAAGTAAGTTGGATCAAGTTTTGCCTATTTGTGCAGAGGACGTCCGATGTCCTATAGGCTATCTTCTTCAAGACTTATACAATTAGCAACTCTAAGCTATTCAAGCTATGCCTAAGTACAAGTTGCCACACTAATGTACACGCAGCCCATTAGTCACCTTGTCTTAGACTTTTAGGTTATGGATTCAAGCAAATCTAAGCTAAAATACAACACCTACCATTCTTCAAAACCCGAGGGGCAGCAAGAGATTCGCGTGGAATGAAGAATGCGACAAGGCTTTGTCGAGTTAAAAGAATACTGGGCGCCCACCTACTCTCCAACCCTACACTGGAGAGACCTGTTTGTATACCTCGAGGCTTCGCACACCGCAGGCCGCGCGTTAAGGGAGGAAAACTCGGTCCAAAAGCTCTACTATGTCTCACATGCGCCGACCGATGTGGAGACAAGATACCTAAATGTAGAGAAGGTGGTGCACGCCGATGTGGCCGGGAAGGCGACCTACTATTTTCAAGCCCACGCCATAGTGGTATACACCGACCTCCCTCTCGACGCATTCTACACAAGCCCGATGTGGCGGGGAGAATGATGAAGTGGTCGGTAGAGCTCTCTCGCTATGACATCACCTACGAGCTACGCAAAGCTATCGTGGCCCAAGTGCTCGCGGACTTTATCGCGGAGACCTCATTTGTAAACCAAAGCCCGGCCACGAAACCACTGGACAATGCGCCTCAACATCGACTCACCGAGCCTAAGAAAAGAAAGGCCGCGAGCTCGCCGCAACCGCGACCGAACTTGGACACTCCACGTCGACGGCTCATCGAGCAAATCGGGCGGCGGGCGGGCTATCCTTACAACCACCAGGCGGAGAGGAAATCGTAAGGCACTAAGATTTAAGTTCCCGGCCAAATAATCAGGCGGAATACGAAGCTCGATAGCGGGAATGGAGCTCGCAATGGGCCGGGAGCCACTGGGTCGTCATCTTCGCCGACTCCCTCGTCGTGAAGCAAGTTCGGGAATACGGGGCTAACCACCCCACTTTGACCAAATATTGAGCGGCCGGAGCTTACTAGACAAGTTTGAGTATTGGGAGCCGGAGCAGTCGACGAACGGAAAACACGCGGCCGATTTCTCTCAAGGTCGCCTCCTCGGAGATAAGCGACCTTCCCCGAGGTCAGGGAATTCCTCGATTCACCATCGGTGTGCAAAGAAAGAGTCATGCCTGTTCGGCCCACGAAGAAGTGTTGGATCGACGAAATCAAGATTACATCGAGCAAGGAATCCGGCCCGACAAGAACCTGGCCCGATGCCGAGAAAAGAGCAGCCGATACAGGTAATCGCCGAGTCTTGTCGAAAGTCGTTCATAAAGCCTCTCTTTTGCGTTCGACACGAGACAGTCGAAGATCGCTCGCGAAGTCCACGAGGGGTGTGTGGTGGACACCCCTAGCGAGGACATTGGCCGACAAGGTTATTTTCCAAGGTTACTACCGGCCAACGCGAAAAGATGCCGAATCCTATGTTCGAAGATGCGATAAGTGCCAAAGGTTTGCAGACATCCCTGCATTGCCGTCGGCCAAAGAAACCCCGTGGTCGCAGCATGGCCCTTCGACATGTGGGAGTCGACCTCATAGGCCCTTTCCCGAAGGCGAGGGAACTGTGAATACCTAATCGTAGCCGTGATTAATTCACCAAGTGGATCGAGGCAAAGCCCTTAGCTACCATAACCGAGGAGAAGGCCAGGCTTCATTCATGACCAAATTTGGTGCCGATTTGGGCTCCCCGAGTCATTGTGTCCGATCACGGCACCCAATTTTTAACCAAATTCACCAAAAGTGCGAGCCGATGAACGTGAAACATTGGCGGTCCCGGTTGCTCACCCCCGTGGTAACGGCCAGCCGAGGCGGGAACAAGAAGATTCTCGCACGCGCCGAAAAGGAACTTGGATGAAAAGAAGGGTAGATGGCTTGACGAGTTGCCCATGGTACGTGGAGTATCCGCACACGGTACGAGGCCCAACCGGGAGACCCCATTTACATTGGCGTACGGATCGAAGCCATGGCACCGGTAGAGATGGCCTGCCGACCATAAGGGTCGCCCTTTGACGAGCTCGCCAATGTCTCGGCTCGAAAAGTAGACCTCGACCTCTAGGAAGAAAGGAGATTGGAGGCCGTGCTCGAATGATCAACTATAAGCGCCTCACCAAAGCCCACCATGACAAGAGGGTCAAGCCTAGAACTTTCCACGTCGGCGATCGGGTACTCCGAAAATCGAAGTCACGGGAAGAAATGCAAACAGAAACAAGCGTCTCCGAACCGGAGGGACCATTCGAAGTCACGGGCATAATCCGAGAAGGAACATATCGGCCGGCCGAACCGATGGCACACCACTCAAAACCCCGGCACTCGACCACCTCAAAAATATTATCACCGAATGTAATAGCTTATACTTAGATGTTTATCAATGAAAGTTCAATTCTTTAAAATGCTTCATCTCGTGATACGTTCGGGAACTACTTCGACCACGTCAAAGTCATATTGCGACCTGCTCTTCCCTGAGGAAGAAGATCGCAACCCACAACACTTCGACCACGTCGAAGTCATATTGCGACCCGCTCTTCCCCAGAGGAAGAAGATCGCAACTCACAACATTCGACCACGCCGAAGTCATATTGCGACCTGCTCTTCCCCATGAGGAAGAAGATCGCAACTCACAACACTTCGACCACGTTGAAGTCACATTGCGACCGCTCTTCCCCACGAGGAAGAAGATCGCACCACAACACTTCGACCACGTCGAAGTCATATTGCGACCTGCTCTTCCCCATGAGGAAGAAGATCGCAACTCACAACACTTCGACCACGTCGAAGTCACATTGCGACCTGCTCTTCCCCATGAGGAAGAAGATCGCAACTCACAACACTTCGACCACGTCGAAGTCATATTGCACCGCTCTTCCCCACGAGGAAGAAGATCGCAACTCACATACTTCGACCACGTCGAAGTCCTATTGCGACCTGCTCTTCCCCATGAGGAAGAAGATCGCAACTCACATACTTCGACCACGTCGAAGTAACCTGCGACCTCGCTTCTTCCCCCACGAGGAAGAAGATCGCATCATAACATACTTCACCACGTCGAAGTAATCCGAGACCTGCTCCTCCCCATGAGGAAGATCGCAAGTCATGACATACTTCAACCACATCGAGACCGTCTTGCGACCCACTTCGCCAAGACGAAGAAGATCGCAAGCTTACAACCGCACCTCGCCGCGACGAGGTCACCGGTCACCGCATGAAGAAAATCATAACATTAAAAAATGTTTGTGTTGTATCAAACAAAACGACCATCATATTTACTCAAGAATAAATAAGTTATGTACAAAATCGAAGAAGCCAAAAATGAAAATTGTTTAAACGGCACAATCCAAATTCAACCCGACGCACGGGTTCAAACATCAACACTCGGCTCACTTTCATGGAAGGGAACGGCGTGCTCGTCTGATTCGACTTGGTGCCTTCAAATTCGAAATCTTGAAATCACCGTCGAAATCGACCTCCTCCCTTTCAAAGAATGGCCTCGAGCGTAAAAGGCACGTTGTTATCAAAGACGGGGCACCAGGGCTCGCGACCCACCTCGGATCTTTCTTGCCAATCAATTCAGACTCTTCGGGTTGGTAAGGAACGAGTTCATGCCCACGCCGAGCCAGGTCACCTTTTAACTCGGCCTCTCCCCACCTGATGAGATCCCGAAGAGGAGTGCCGCAGGCCGCTGCAACTCGCAAGATCTGTGCCTTGCCCTGGTCATAATACGAAAAAAGTTCATCCAGATAGGATGAAGTCTTTCTGAACTCGGCGACAAGACCTCCCGGCTCTCGCACCTTCCTCGCTCTCGCCACCGCCTCCAAGCTCACTAATCTTGCCCTCGAAGCTCAGCTTCACCTTTACGAGCTCTCCCTGAGCGGTCAAAGCCTCGCCTTTGGCGGACTTCAGCTCAGCTCGAAGCTTCGCCCGGTCGGCATCGACGGCAGCGACAGTGCCTTCAAGCTCAACCCTCAACTGAGCAACTGAGCTTTCAAGCTCGGCCTTTGCCGGCGGCATCCCGGCGATTCGGGTCGCCTCCTCGACCTTGTTGGCGCCTAGGTCCCGGCTCGCCTAACGTCGCCGGGCCGAGGCAACGGCGGTCTCGAGCTCGCCACGCGAGCAAGCACACGATCATGCTCGCCTTGCGCTGGACTCGCTTCTCCTCCCCTCGAGCTCGGCAATGCGCTAGAAACCGGTGCCTCGTCCTCGCGAGGATCGGGCAAGCTCTGTTGGCGTAAGCCTTGATCGCGGCAGCAAACTACAAAGAAACAACTACGATCAGCTCGGCAGAAAACCCCGCTCGAAACAAATCCAAACAAGTAACACTTACGCGAGAAAGGTCGATCCCAAGGCATCCGGCCACGGAAAGCAGGAGCACTCTGAAGGTCTCCTCCAGGTCTCATCGGCGATGTCAAGGATCACCTTTTGCCCCTCTCGAGCTGGAGGGTATTAGGGCTCATGGCGTGCTCGACCCGAGGTAGAACAGAGGAGTAGTCGAGCCGCCGGGGTAAACCTGGCTCGGAGAAAGATTAAAGACTGCGAACACTCCTCACCGGAGATGCTCGAGCGCCAACAAGAAGCATCTAGAGCGAAGCAGAAGAATAATGTAAGCAAAGCAGAGAAGAAGAACAGAGGCGCAGAAGAAGCAGTCAGCCGTAGGGCAGCAAGCAGCGCAGAGAAGAGTGCAGCCAGACGCCGTTTGCTCATTACGGTGTTCTTTGTTGAGCACAGCTGGGGACTCAAGCCCGGCGAGGACAAGAGGACCCGCGAGCACCGCGCCGAGGTGGGTTCTTCGGTCTCGGCCTTCTTCCTCGAATCGAGAATCCGAGGTGGACTTGGCCCGCTCGGCCCCTCGAGCCGGACACTTTCTCCTTGCCCTTATCGCTGTGCAAGAGTGTAGTCGGGAGCACCCCGGTTCCCAGCCTAAGGTCGCGGCAACGCGAGCCCGCCAAGCTGTTCCGACTGTCGCCTTAGCTTGGGCCCGCATAGCCGTGCTCCTCCTCCTCCTCGAATCAACGTCTTCCATACTGCAAAATTGAAGAACCGTCGGGACACTCATGAAATATATGCAAACGAAGTCAAAACTTAAACAAAGAGATACTTTCAACATGTCAAGGTGAATGCAACCCCTCCGGGTCCCCGTGGCAGCCTGTGCAGCCCGATGAAGCACGAGGTCTTTGTGAAGAATCCACCCCGGGAAACTCTCCAAGGGGGAAAGGTGCACATCGGCAGGCCGTTAACCTTGAGGGGAGATAGACCTATGACACGAGGAGATGTTCATCTTGACTATCCTCTTCCAAATATAGCACCGAACCCGCGTGCTACCGCGAACACCCAAAGGTGCCTCCAGCTGAGCCACGACTGTCATACTCATCCAGGTCGGCATTATGAATCGAGTGTATGGCTCCTCCGTCGGAACCGCGAAGTTCCACCCCACCTACTCTCGACCGTAATCACCTTGTC